>PJEM01007753.1:67624-91223 GCA_004023845.1 Helogale parvula | reverse complement strand
CTGTCTTTCTCTGTCTCTCAAAAATAAATTTTTAAAAAAT
This sequence comes from Helogale parvula, assembly GCA_004023845.1. Taxonomy (NCBI): domain Eukaryota; kingdom Metazoa; phylum Chordata; class Mammalia; order Carnivora; family Herpestidae; genus Helogale; species Helogale parvula. The sequence continues at coordinate 91,183 of PJEM01007753.1, read as the reverse complement.
AATAAAAATAAAAAATACATAAAATACAACAGCACATTTCAAAGAGGGCGCTGTATCCAGACACAGACTAAGCAAATTTGCAACATACACCAGGAAAATAGTATTGGAATCGCTTGAAGAATCTTTGGGAATTTTTCAAGGTGGAAAATTCAAATCACTGTGGTTCACTGTACCCAGCGGTTCCTGCGCTCTGCCCTGAGGCGCCCTGTTCCTTTTCCTCTTCGGACCGGTTCGGGGTTGCTTCCTGCCCTGCTGCCGGGACGAAGCGGGAGATTCTCCTTCTTCCTCCGCCCCTGAGAGCCTCTCGGCACAGCACACAGCACTCTGCTCCTCTCAGCCTCAGCCCGGGCTTGAGACGAAGAGGCTTCCACTCACTTCTCTGGGTGAACTTGCGCCCCGGCGGCCCTACTAACTGCCTGACCAATGAACCACACAGAGTGCCTTTTAACACCAGGAGTCTAAGCCTTCCCCTCCCTGCTCCGGAACCCCGGCTCCCACACGGCAGCTGGGGGGCCCTTCACGTCACACCCCTCCCGGCTCAAAATGCTCCAGCGCTTCCTTCCAATTGCTTCCTTCCAATCGTACTCAGAACCAAGTCTCAGGGTGCCTGGGTGGCTCTGTCAGTTGAACATGACTCTGGGTTTCAGCTCAGGTCCTGGCCCAGGGCCGGGCACAGAGCCCTGCATGGAGCTCCGGGCTGAGTGTGGAGCCTGCTACAGATTCTCTCAGGGCGCCTGGGGAGGCTCAGGCAGTTAAGCGTCCAAATTCGGCTCACGGCATGACCTCCCAGCTCGTGAGTTCGAGCCCCGCATCAGACGCCTAGAGACTGCCTGGAATTCTGTCTCCATCTCTCTCTCTCTCTGCTCCTTCCCTGCTCATGCTCTCAAAAATAAACATTTTAAAACATTTTTTTTAATTAAAAAAAGAAAGATTCTCTCCCTCTCTCTCTGTGCCCCTCTCTCTACCCTTCTAAATAAAATGAAAAAATAAACAAAATAAATCTCAACACCTGACCACAGCCAGGCAGGCCAGTGGGATGCAGGTCCTGACCATCCCCCTCATCCAGGTCCATTTTCCTGGGGGGCAGGGGGAGGGGTGCCCGGCATGGCAGCTACACCCACCTCCCTGCAGGGGCATTTCCCCATGATTCATCCTCCTCCCCATCTTGGGGTCTCTGGTCACCCATAACGTCCCTAAGCGCGCCTTTGCGGCCACTCCTGCCCCTATCACCCTGCCCTCCCTGTCGCCCACAGTCACTACCTGGCATTACGGCCACACCTGCCGCTGGGTGGGGTCCCACTCGCCCGCCCCCAGACCCGAGCTGTCTCGGTTACAGCCGTACCTCAGTGCACTCAACACACTAACGTTCACTCTCCTAACCAGGTCTGCAGCTCCTCATCCTGCCTAGAGGGCACTGACCACGACCAAAGCGGACGCCTACCTGCTGAAGACCCGGAAATGAGACCGTTTCTGGGATACGAGCCACTCCGCAAACACACTGCCCTACGGCACGTCCGCCCCCGGCCCGCCGCGCCAGTCTGTGCCCACTGCAGCGGCCACCCTGGGAAAAGGCGTCCGACCTTACGATTCCCATTCTTCAGGTAAAGTTAGGGAAATGAAAAACAGGCCATTCCTGGCTTTCTTTCTCAGTCTCTGAAGGAGCAGACAAAGCAGAGTAATTAAGTCTAGTTTGGTCTCTCCTTTCTCCTGTGGATCTCATGCTATAGTCTGGGGTTTGGGCTGGTTTTTGTTGCTGTTAATACCTTTTTTTTCTTTACAACAAAGTAATTGCTAAAATCTAATAAAGTACGTTTTCTAAAATAGTTATGTTTACTTCTGTTTGAGGAAAAATGCCCAGGTTATATAGAAGCTTTTCTTAAAATCTATTTCTGACTGTTGTGGCCATTATTTGAATAAGTTACAATGCTAATACATGTATTATTTCATTATTTTTGAGGTTAAAGTATGATCAGTTTGTGTCATAGCTAAAGAAGTAATATAAACATCTCAAAACATCACCAATTTGAGATAAACCCGAGGAAACTTCTATAATGAAGCTGGCATCACTCAGAGCTTTGAAAACATACACTGAGGTCCTATCACTTAGTGCATTCGCTGTAGAGATTCAGAGCCGTCCCCACACACACAAATTTAAGTCAATGTGCTCCGGCCTCTACCCTATGTTTCCCGGCAGAGATGCGCTACTATAAAAATGAGGGGCAAGGGCGGGCGGCGTGGACGCCTGATACAAGGTGGTCAGTGAGGCCCAGGACAGGGTGGCGGGGAGGTCAGAAGCCAAACAACGAGGCACAGACCATGTGCAACAGTGACCGGAAATCACGGCGGCCTGGCCAGCTCCCCTGTCCTCTGTCAGGGATCCCGTGGCCCCAGGGCCCCTGCCGCGCCCCGGGGGGTGGAGAGAGCGGCAAGCTAAGGGTGCCGTTTAAAAGAGGCTCTTGGCCAGACCGGCTCCGGTGTTGGATCACCCTCAGACTTACCTGCACTCCTTCTACTTTCTATGCACGCCGAGGCTCACTGTTAACCTAAAATGGGCAACCTTTCTCCACGTGCCACTCTGTCCTTTCCTGGTCCCACAAAGGGTTAATAAGAGAGCCTGAAGGAGGGAAGAAGGAAGTACAGGAGGGAGGGACAGAGGGGACTGGGGTGGGGGGGGGAGAGTGGGAACAGCACAGAAATAAAAACAGGGAGGGGCAGAGAGAAAGAGAGAAACAGAGGGAGAGGGAGGGAGAGACAGGAGGGAGGGAGCAGAAAGACAAACGGCAGAGAGAGAAAAAGAGGAAGACAAAGAGGGGGAAAGAGACAAACGGAAAACACAGAGAAAGAGAAAGACCAGGCACAGCGGAGCGCTCAAGGGGCACCGAGAGAGAACGAGAGGGAAAGTTCCGGGAAGGCAGTGCCGTGTCTCGTGGAGAAGCCGTGTTGCCGGGCGCCCCTTCCCATGTACCGTGTTATGCCATACGTGGGAAGTGAACACGGCTGGAACCCCGCCTAAGAACATCTGCCCCGGACTTTAAAAGCCCTAATAATAGCACAGCTGGTGTCCCCAGCCTAATGAGCTCACTGCCCACGTGACCGCCGTTCCCCAGCAGCCCCACCCGGAGAGGAGGTGGCCCACAATGGCCGGTCCCCACCTCTCTGCCCTCCCTCCTCCACTGACCTCCGGCTCCCTTTCCCAAAACCACCGACCGCCCCCCCACCCCCCCCCCGCAACTTTCCAAAGTGACTTGGATCCAGCAGTCCTCTGAACTAAAGGCCCAGCTCAGAAACAAAAGCTAGGACACCACTACAACTCTTCTAGGCATTAAAAGGATAACTGTTATGCCAATAAACCAACAGCTTGGATGAAACAGGCAAATTCCTTGAAATACAGAACTTAACCAAAACTAACACAAGAGGAAAGACGGATCCGAATGACCCAGTATTTACTAAAGCAGTGGGAGTCCTGATGAGAAACTTTTCCAGATCCCAGGAAAGGCCAGTGTGCCACCAGGTGGGCCTTGCTGCCAGGGTACAGGGGAGGGGTTCCTCCAGGAGCCCCGGGGACTGGGGAGGGTGGTCTCTGGGGAGGATCCCAGCCCGCTGGACTTCCCCCTGACCACTGCGTGTTGCTAGGAGAAAACTCTGCGCGGCAGAATTGGAAAGGGGCTCGGGAGGTCGTGAACAAAGAAGCGCGGCTCTAAAAGGCTGGGAAGCTTTACCCCTCTCTGGTATAGTTTTTTTTGGAACAAATTCCCATATCGTACGCTTTTAAAAGCCCTCTACTACTCCGAAGAACTATCCTGAGCATCAGGAAGGGCAAGCACTTCAGCTTCTAAGGGGAAGCCTTATTGGGACGGGCAGGAGACTCTAGTTGGCACTGATACTGTATCCATAGCGATTGGAAGAGGAGCTAAAAAATCTGGGACCTCTCTCTCTCCCCCCCTCTCTCTCTCAGTCCAGGCAATACATCCTGACCACAAAGAGGAGCCAAATGGACACGATACATGGGACTTATTTACCAGAAAGACAGAAAAAGGCGGCCACGTTTCAGAAACCACGCTTGGGAAGGTACAATAGCAAGGAGATGTTTGTAAGCATGCCGTCCAGAGGCTGGCAAACCACCAGATTCTGCCCTGCCTGCGAGGTAATGTTATCAACAGCCATCACACGATTATCTGAAAGGTGGGCAATCGTGAACTTTTTTCTACTGTTGCACACTGTTATGCACTAAGAGACGGCGCTTTCCATCTTGTGAATGCCATGAGCCAATGATCTAATAAGTTTGACAATTTCCGATTTTGATTCAGAGCATCAAGCCACTCTTGCCGTAAGGTAACACCACAAAACCCACAGAAGCGTAAAAGAACGAGTGCAGTATTTGAAAGACCCTCCCAAGTGCTTTTGTACGGTATTTCCTTCTCAGAACGTTGAACACACGCAGAAGAATCCTTTGTAGGACACAACACAGTTGCTTCCATTCACAAAACACGAAAAACATGAACACAGTCAGCTGCCATTCAGTCTTTAACAACCTGCTCTTTGGCTCTCACTCTTTTGAGTCAGCATCCAGGCCAAGAGTCTGGTTCTCAAGCCCCACGCTCCTCCTGCCCCATCTTCAGACCCACGACGGCGCCCTAAGCCGTGTGGGAGCATGAGGCCAGAGGAAAAAATTAGTGATACCAATTCTGCCTTTATTACAAATGCTGATATTTTCTTCATCACAGATTTCTTGGCGCTTTTAGAACACTGCACTAAAATATTATTTATTTTGATGACTTAAATTTTGTACCATAGGCAAGTGGCTCTATCAGTGCACCCTAGGTCTGGCCCTGGGCCACACGATCACAGCACACCCTGTGTGAACCAAAGAAAAAACACTAAACCCCCAGGCTTCATTGGTGACCCGATGACTGGCGAAGAGCCGCCTTGGGGACCATCTACCGGGGGAGCGTGTGTCTGCTCTAAATGACTCCAAGCAGGTGGGGGCAGTGGGATGAAAGCCACAGGTAAGGACACTGGAAAATTCTGTGGAACTATGCCGCATCATGTTGCATTACAGTCTAACAGTGGCCAAATTAACCAGAACCGTTCATTGTCTTATGCAGGCAGCGCTGTTACTTTTCCCGTGTCTGTCCACCTTGCTCGGTCAAGGCCTCCTCGGAGGGAGGCACCCCTCTTCCGACCCTTATTACGGAATGGTGTAGCCGGGTTTTGAACTTCCTGAAAAAAGGAATCCTATAGAACATACTTTTATTTCTGGTCTCCCTGGCTCAAGTGTTAGTGTTTCATTCCTTTTTATTGCTGAGTACTATTCCATTACATGGATAAACCATGATTGGTTTGTTTATACAGTCACTAGGGAATAGACATTTGGGTTTTTCCCAGCTTGGGGCGAATGTGAGTAAAGCTGCTAACCAAGAAGGCAGCATGCATTTCTGCTGAATACACACCCAGGAGTGAATCTTTGGGTCATAAAGTATGTGGTCAGCTTTACTAAATACTGCCAATTTTTTTAAGTTTGACTATTTTGAAAAAGAAAGAGCACACGTGCCCAGGGGAAGAGAGACAGACAGACAGACAGACACGGAGAGAGAATCCCAAGCAGGCTCCACACTGCCACCACAGAGCCCGGCGCGAGGTTCACACTCATGAACCGTGAGATTATGACCTGGGCTGAATCCAAGAGTCAGACGCTTGACCAACTCAGCCACCCAGGTGTCCCGATGTTGCCAATTTTTCCAAGTTCGTGTTCTTCTTTGGATGTAGTGCAGGAGACCTCTGCTTGCGCCACAGCCTCACCAGCGGTTAGTGTTACCAGACTGCTTATTTCTTCCACTGCGGCGGGGCTCTAGAAGTCATCTTTGCTAAAGCAAGCAATTTCTAATGCCCTCCAATTTTACCCTGATTCTACAGCTCCAACAACACAACCTGTAGAACCTTGAGTGTATAAGAATCACAAGGAAGTGATTCTACAGCTCCAACAACACAACCTGCAGAACCTTGAGTGTGTAAGAATCACAAGGAAGTGCAGCCACATCTCTAACCCAGAGCTCACTAATTAACAGGACTTCATGAAACAAGGACACCCACAAGACAAGCATACATGATACTTGGCACTGAAACTCGCAAATGTTCATGAACGCAAGAATCCGTGTAGCCAACACGTTACTGTACGTTATTTCCAGGCCAGCACCCGCTCTGATACACTCTACAGATATTTTCATATCAAGTAAGTAGAAACAAACCCAAAGTACATTTTAGCTGTTCTCTTACTTCACCCCTCACAGCAGAGTAAGCCCATGACCCCACTCATGGCGGCAAGAACGCTCCCTCCCCCCGCGCTTCTGGTCTCCTCCTGACGGGCTGCTGGAAGTTCTTCCCCGCAGGACATTACTACCATCCACAGGGGGATGGCCGCCAAGCCCTCCCCTCACACCCAGATCTCTCTTCCTCAGGCGCAGACATTCCGCTGCCTTGAACACTTCCACTAGGAGGAGGGCACTGGGTGCTATATGGAAACCAACTTGACAATAAACTACATTAAAAAAATAATACATAAAAAAAAATCTCTGCTAGGGAATCTCAAAAGCACATCCGACTCAGCACATTCGAAACAGGATCCCCGAGGTCCTAACCCCTCCGTAAGCGAGTCATCACAACTGAGTTAACCCAATTCAAAACCCTCAGTCTCGTCTTTGAGGCCACCCCTCCCAAGCCCTACCGCCTTCTCTTCGAAGACACGGCAAGCCAGGCCACCCCGAGGAACCCACTTCTGTCCATCCATGCTACTGCGCCCTCCCTGCCCGGCTGACGTCACCACCCTCTGTCACCTGTGGCCGGAGCTGCTTCTGCACAGGGCCGTGCCCCCCGGTGGCAGGGAAGTCCTAAGAGCCTGAGCCACACACCTGCTGGGCACACTCACCGGGCGAAGCCAGCCGCCTCCCCCCGCCACTCCCCGCCCTGCCACGGGCCTTCCCTTCGAAACACCTACATCTGGCTCTGCCCTACTCACTAAACGTGGGTGCCGCTTCTGAGGCTGTGAGGGAAAGTCCCACGCGTGGTCCTGCCGGGGTTCTCCGCCCCACTGCCTCCCCACCGCACACGAAGGATCACTGAGGAGGATAAAAGTCTGATGATGAAGTGACCAAACTCTCTACTTTACTCTTTGTTCCCTTCCACAGGGTATCATTTCTCCTCCAGTATCAAGAGACTTAGCTCAGCTCAAAGTTGATCAAGGTAACATCCAATAGGTACTATCACGTTCCTCTCGTAATCTCTTAACAACGCGAACTATTCTCTCTCCCAAGTACAGGGTCAGCGCACCTGCCGCACAGGTCAACAGTTTAGTCTATTTTCCCACTGATTTGCTTGCTGTACCTTTTACCTGCTGTCACAATATTAAGAGTCTTCTATTTGTTTTCTCAGATAGATATTTTCTCAAAAGATGTGACGCCAGACTACACTTCTTCCACAAGAGACCTCTGAAATGTCTTGATGTTTGGGTCCAAATATCAAGTCCAAAGCGATTTCTCTGATGCCCTGGGATCCTTGAAAAGTTAACTGTTTCTCCCGAAAGCCAAAGGAGGGATGTTAATGGTCAGGTAAGCAAAAGCCACAGCCCGCATCACGGCCTTAGGTCATGGGGGCCGTCCCTGGGGCGCCATAAAGACCAAGGCCAGCACACACCCTTGGGGTGTGGCACGGACTGTGTGCTCTGAAATCACCTGTGGTGAAGAGCTCACAAGGCGCTCAACGACAGCAACAATGGCGGACACATAATGTTTGCTGTGAGCCAAGCGCACGTACTGATTCATGCACTCCCCTCAATAACCGTAGGAGGTCATCACACAAGTTAATGATTCAGAAACTGGCTGCCATAAACAGGTGTTCGCCAGGTTCAACACATCCAACCCCGAAAAAGGACCCATCTTAAAAGGAAAAAAAAAGAACATGGCTTCAATGTATCAATAGTGTGCTGCAGTTTATCCAAATTGTTACGTCCAGAGGATTTTTAAACAAATGAATGGAAATCAAACTACACCTCACGCAAGTACATGAAACCCCTCTGTACAATTCCCACGGTACCGGCATTTAAAATATATTCTAGATGCAAGTGTTGAAACGAAATACCCGCCGTCTGGATGACGCGGTTTTCTTCTCTCCTACAAAAGCCAGGAACCAACGGTCCCAGAAAGTCTGCCTCCAACCGGGGAACACTCACAGACAGCGCCAGTGACTCACACATGTCACAAATTGCTCATTTTCCTTCTTCCCACCTTTCCTCAAAATCATTATGCTGCTATTCCTGAATCATAGGTTTGGGGTTTTTGTTTGTTTGCTTTTGGTGGTGTTTTTCAACCCCTGGCACAAAGCTGACCATGTCACCCGACAAGAATCTGCCTGTCACATTAGGCTGAATAAACCTGATTTTCTTCCAAGGTTTGTAATTCTGCACTGCGGGCAGGGCCCACATTTCTGGACTATCTAATTTTAAAAAATAGCGGCCCTGACAGTACAACCGTGCTGCCAGATCTCTGCAGACATCAGACCACCAAACACCCCCCACTCAAAGCCAAGGTCCGACAGGCAAACCAAATTTGTTCTTAGAAGACCAGACTCGGAATGTGACGTCCTGCCTTGCTGAGTTGGCTTTCTCCTGTTGCCCACCTTGTTCCCCCAACTCACGCACACCAACTTCCATTCAAAATTAAAAAGGAGAGGGAAAGGGGCGCCTGGGTGGCTCAGTCGGTTGAGCATCCGACTTCGGCTCAGGTCATGATCTCACGGTTCATGGGTTCGAGCCCCGTGTCCGGCTCTGTGCTGACACCTAGCTCAGAGCCTGGAGCCTGCCTCAGATTCTGTCTCCCTCTCTCTCTGCCCCTCCCCTGCTCGCGCTGTCTCTGTTTCTCAAAAATAAATTAGAAAATTTAAAAAAAAAAAGGAGAGGGAAAAATGGAAGAAAGATCATCAACTCTCAGACAGCAGCTTCTAGAAACTTTATTAATCTGCATCCTACCACATTTACTAGACCTTCTCCGGGTCAAGCTGACCCTAATGGAAAAATGCCAACCACTGTTTCCCTCTCCAACCGTCTTCCTCGTGAACAATTAAGGGTTGGGCGATGGGGCTCTGGAAGTCCTAAATTGTAACCCATAATTAATAACTTTAAGGTTAACTTGTTTTCTAAGATACTGTTGCAAGATTCTAAGACACTCTTGCTAGATCCCACCCTTTAACCATACAGTTCTCGCTTCTGTGCACCTGCTCCGCCTCCCCTTCGGACCTATGATTGATCACTTCACATTTCTCCTGAGACAAACAACTCTAAAATTGGTAGGTCTCTGCCGAACCTTACGTTTGTGTGTCGAATAGGACTGACCACTACAGAATGCCGTAAACTATGATCGATTAACTAAATGACAACTTATTCTGTCTTGCCAAAGCCCTTAAAAACCCTGAGCTCCTGCTCGGCCGCGCACTCTCCTGAGGACTTGTCACCACTCGGGAGGGGCCGTTTGGCCGAACCAAAATAAACCCATTCACCATCTCCGTTTGTGTCTGCGGGTGTCACTCTCGGTGACCCGCTTCAGGAGGGAGAGGTCTAACAGATTCAATGCGATGCCCACAGAGTTAAACGGTAATTAGGAGCCAGGACTGAAGTAAGAGTTCTACCTTTCAGACATTCCCCATAGCTCAAAGCTGGGCAGAAAGCGTGGCCAGTCGGGGGAAAGTAACAGAATAAAGTGACTCTAAAGAAACAACCAAAAAAAAAAACTAACAAAAAGAAATAACCACATAAAGTCCATTAGGATGGCAATAAAAAAAGAGAGAGAGAGAGAGAGAGAGAGAAAAGAAAGAAAAGAAAAAAACAAAACCAAAACTGAAAATAACAAGTGTTGGTGAGAATGTAGAGAAACTGTGAAGTGTTCCTGGCAGGACAATAAAATGATTCCGCCACCAAGAAGAAAGGCATGGTGCTTCCTCAGTAATGAAACATGGAATTACCATCGGATCCAGCAAGTCCACCCGTGGGTACGCACCCAAACGAAGGTTAAGCAAGGACTCAGACTGACATCTGTACACCCATGTTCCCAGAAGCATTACTCACAACGGCCAAAAGGTTGAAGCAACCAAAGCGTCCAAAGATGGATGAATGGATAAATAAAATGTGGCTCGTACACACAACGGAATGCCATGCGGCCTTGAAAAGGAATGAACTCCTGGCACATGCTACAACACGGATGGACCTCAGAGACATCACGCGGAGTGAGAAAAGCCAGATACAAAGAGCACACTGCGGGATTCCTCTTACTGAGGTACCCGGAGAGTGGCAAACTCAGAGAGACGGAAGGCGGAACGGAAGGCGGAACGGTGGCGGCCCGAGGCTGGAGGGACAGGGGGACTGGGGGTTAGTGTTTAATGGGTGCAGGTGGTAGCTGGGGAAGAGGAAGAAGTTGTGGGGTGAACTTGATCTTGCACAACAGTGTGAACATATTTAATGCCATGAAACTGTCCACTGAGAAATGGCTACAGAGATTGTTTTATATATATATATACATATATATATAACCACAACTCTTTTTATTTAATTTTTTAATGTTTTATTTCGTTGTGAGAGAGAAAGAGTCAGTGTAAGCAAGGGAGGGACAGAGAGAGAGGGAGACACAGATCCGAAGCAGGCTCCAGGCTCTGAGCTGTCAGCACAGAGCCCGACGCGGGGCTCAAACTCACGCACTGCGAGATCATGACCTGCACCGAAGTCGGACACTCAACCCACTGAGCCACTCAGGCGTCCCTTAACACAACTCTTTAAAAAGAAACAAAAGATGCGGGTGCCTGGGCTTGCGCTGCGGCAGGGAGAGTAAACAACTGGCCATGTTCCGGATGGACTGCTTTTCCTCGCTGTTGACGGAGGGCGACAGTGCGTCCCTGCCTCCCCGGGTCTTCCCGCTATACACACAGCTCACTGCCCACCGTGAAGGGAGGAGGTGCGCTCTGGGGAGGGACTTAGGTGATCTCTTCTGAGAAACCCCCGCCCCTTTCCTTTCAGGGGAGGCCAAGAGTTTGAATCCTGCTCTGAGCCCCAACGCCCCTAAGTGCACAGGGGACAAGTGTGTACCGGCCACTTGTTCTTCCCAACCTCCGCCAAGTCTGGCCTTGTGCATGGGGAAAGAACATTCTGGGGAACCCCAAAGAGGTAAAGAGGTCTCTGAGCATCAATACCACCGGGGGATGTGTTTAAAACGCAGATTCAGATTTAGCAGGTCTGGGCCAGGGTGGGAGGCTCTGCAGGCCCACCGGCTACAGGCTGGGTGCCGAGCCCTGGTGCTTCTGCAACCAGCCGGGGCTGGGACAGCGGGGACCAAAGGTCAGGTGCCATGGGCAACAGTCAGGCTCTCCCTCCCTTGAACGCTGCCCTCCTCTGCCCAGGCCACGGCCAAGTGGTCCCACCATAAATCTGGACTCTCGGTCCCCCCTTTGGCATAAATGGCATCAATGGAATTTTTCCCTACACTCTCCCAGGAAAAATTCCCCAAAGGTCTTCTGACAACTTCAAGGATTGAACTACAACTGCACTCCTCGCTCACCTGCTCCCTCTGGTTCGAATTCATGATTGAATAACAGAAGTGAAGCCAAACCTAACATTCTAGGGAGACTGTTGATGTTTGGCCACATCCCCAAATGGAAATTATTTGATAAGGAGCATAATAAAACGAGGCAACCCCACACTAGACCACACCTTTGCAACTTTTTGCAAAACTTAAACAGGGAGAGCTGGCGGAATGCTCCAATCAAAAAAACCCAGGCCCACAGCGTACCTTCTTGATGTCAAAGCACAGCCTGGAAGGACTTTTTCATTTTACCAAAACAACCAGAGGAACTGATGGAGAGCTTTGAGAATCCCAGGGTTCTCCATGATGCTTTTTCTCCCCAAACGTAGAGAAGAAAAATCAAAATCCTGACCTTAGTTCTAATTAATATCCATTTTAAGTGACACGTACAAACCGGCATCTATGTACTCCAATGCAGGATTTGCTAAGAGCTAATCTGTGTGAATGTAATCCAGGAGATGGCAGCATTTTTTAATCAAAAGAATCTGCCAGGATGCCTGGGTGGCTCAGTCGATTAAGCATCCAACTCTTGATTTCGGCTTAGGTCATGATCTCATGGTTTGTGAGATCAAGCCCCACATCACGCTCTGTGCTGACAGTGCAGAGCCTGCTCTTGACATTTTCTCTTTGTCTCTCTCTCCCCCTCCCATGCACACTCTCTCTCAAAACAAATAAACTTAAAAAAAAAATTCCACTGTCTGGTAACTAAGTCTAATCATTAAGGAAGAGTGCAGTAAAGAGTGCAGTGGTCTGAGTGGTGTGACACAAGGAATACTTTTCAGAAAAAGTCAAATCACCTGATCCACAGGGTCGCAGTTATTTTCAACAAATTCTTGGGGGAAATAAAAGATTTCAAAGTCCCCTGTTTACCCAGAGTATGGTCTTCCTTAACATTCAAATCCAGACAATTTATACTCCGGTGGGGTCTCTAATACCTCCCTTCAATACTGGAGCATCCTTTTCAGCTCTTAATACAAAATCCATGTTCTCTAGGGAGGAGATTACCTTCTGCTTTTAAAAATCCTGGCACATCATAAAGTCTAACCTAGCAAAGCCCCTAGAAATAATCCAGCTCCAAGATTCTTAAATCGGGGTACACACGCTGCAGGGGCCCCCAGAGCGTCAGGCGGGAAAAGGTGCATCCTCCTCCATCGAGTACTTTTCGAATCAAGGCAGCAATTTAAAGCATTTTTTACATTAAAACAGATGAATCTTGCATTCTATTCTCCATTAAAGGAATCATTAAACACATCCTGAAAACAGCACAGAAACGTTCCAGAAACCTCAGGCTGCGCCCTCAAATCCCTCTTCCCAGAGCTCCTTTGCCCTGAAGCTTATGGGGCAAGCTTAAGAAATATCAGTATAACTCGTTTCACAGCTTGAGACATTGAGGCCAAAAGATTCGCAAGGCCGTGAGCAGTCGCTGGGAGCCGTCACTTCCCCGGGGGCACCTGGGTGGCTCAGTCGGTCAAGCATCCAACTCTTGATTTCAGCTCAGGTCATCATCCGGTGGCGGCCGTGGGTTCGAGCACCGCATCGGGCTCTGCACTGATGGTGCAAAGCCTGCTTAGGATTCTCTCTCTTTCCTTCTCTTTCTCAAAATAAATAAACTTAAAGAAGAAGAAGAAAAAGAAGAAGCCACTTCTATTTGTTAGTCTTCAAAGAGATTTACAGCCCTCCTTCTACTAAGCAGGTGAAGCTCACAGCCCTTCCTCAATGCGGGACCAGAAGCCCAAACAAGGATGGAAAGAGCTCTTCCCCTGTGCCCCGCCCTCTCTCACCTCAGGCGCACTACTAACGGAACACATAATTAAATGAGCTTCTCCTGAGCTTCTCCGTGAATAACAAAGCCACATGTCCCATCATAAAACACATGTCAAAGCATCTCTTTAAGCAGCTGCACGTCACTGGTATTATACGTAGCTCAGAGGCATCCGGAGTTACACGTGTGCTATTAGGTTCAACACTGCAGGCGGCCGCCATTTGGATACACCTAATACGAAGGCGAGTCAGAATAGGTAATACTTGTTCAAAAAGGGGAAAAAATGGGGCGAGGAAGCAGAGGACCCATTTAACAGTGTGTCTGTGAAAAGACACTCTCTCAAGACCATAAAAAAAATCTAACAACATACAGGAGATGGTCAACTAAAGAGTCACCTAATGGGGCGCCTGGGTGGCTCAGTCAGATAAGCCTCCGACTTGGGCTCAGGTCATGATCTCACCGTTCCTGAGGTTCGAGCCCCGTGTCAGCTCTCTGCCGACAGCTCAGAACCTGGAGCCTGTTTCGGATTCTGTGTCTCCCTCTCTGTCCCTCCCTCGCTCACGCTCTCTCTCAAAAATAAATAAACTTTAATTTTAAAAGTCACTTAACAGTTACTGAGACCTACTGTGTGCAAGGCTAGAGGCAGGGGCTCAGAAGCAATGCTGAAAGAGAGTCCTCATCCGATGGGGAAACAAGCGCTGTTGGTCTGGAAAGTTTAGGAACTCCTTTCAATGCAGAGGAACTCCTTCCAACGCAAAAAGAGCAAATATCGCTCTTTTATTTTCAGAGCCCTTTAAATGATCCGATTTGACCTTCATAGTAAACTTATGAGAAACATGGTAATTAGGATTATAATATCTGCTTTATTCTCCCTGTTAGGGCTGAAAAAGGTGAGCAAGTCACATACCTAATCATGTTGCAATGTGACCTAAACCTTCCATGTCATGTAGTCAAACTTTCAAAAACTTTTTTTAACTTTTATTTATTTTTGAGAGACAGAGTGAGACAGAGCACAAGCGGGGGAGAGGCAGAGAGAGGGTGGACCCAGAATCCGAAGCAGGCTCCAGGCTCTGGCTGTCAGCACAGAGCCCGACGTGGGGCTTGAACTCATGAACAGTGAGATCATGACTTGAACTGCAATTGGCCGCTTAACCGACGGAGTCGCCCAGACTCCCCTCATGCAGTCAAACTTTTACAAACACTTTCATTGGAAAATCTCTTTAATAATAATTAAAGGGAAATTTAATTATTACAGAGAAAGCCAGGTCAGAGAGGTTAAATCAGGGCCCAAGGTCACACAGCCAGTAAAGAGAGAGAGGCTGGAACTGGAATCCAGGTTTCCCACTCAAGTGCCTGTGCCCTTTTAGAAGGAGCATCAGCAACACAGCCAGAGTAGAAACACCCTCCAGGAAGAGCGAGGGAAACCAAAGCTCACAGGCCCCGGGGGAGGCAAACAGGAACCAGCACCCGCTGGGACCAAGGTGAGACCCAACGCTTGCCAAACCCGCTGCCCATGGACGTGGGCTCTCTAACCCTGCTCGTTATCGCCGAGCCCTGCTCAGCTCTCCAGGTGGCTCGGCCTACGCTGGTCTGGACACCTCTGTGATAACGCTGTGGTCACAGATCAAGACACACGAGTGTGATCTTTCCAAACCGAGAGACAGGAAGGTGCCATCTGTCACTCCAGGGCCAACTCTGAACCAGCCAGCAAGCCAGCTTGCTGTCTTCCTCCCCTGGAGCCGGGGACACCCTCCCCCCGGCACACTGCTCAGAGCCGCATGTTGCTCGGTCTCTGCTGGTCTTGTAACTGGAAACTGAGAAGGACCCCGTCTGTCACTGCCTGCCACAGACAAGCAAAAGATGCTCCCGGAGAGGGTACTCACTCCGCCTACAGACTTGCAGACAACACTGGCATCCATCACACATTTGTTTGAAGCAATTAAGTGCCAGTGGAGTATATCGGAAAACAACTTTAAAAACCATCAGAGGCCTAAACACTCACTTTGCTCAAAGCGAACGTCATCGAGGCGGTTTCTGAGCAAGTGCAGGGACGGGTGCGGAACGAGACTTGCCCGGGAGCGTGCCCCCAGCGCCAGCCCCGCGAGCGCCCGGGCCTTTCACTGGTTTCCCCAAACACAACTTTACGAAAGAAAAAACTACGTTTCCTTACGTTTGTCTTCACCTGCAAGAGGCTGACCTTGGAGACTCGAAAAGGATTTAGAAACTCAGGTCCAAAAAGTGACAAAACTGAACTTGTTCGCCCTCCGAATGGAAAGGAAGGGTCCTAAACGCCACCCGTCGGGTCCCAGACACCCTCGGGTCATTCACCTGCGTTGGGCGGGTCAGCGGGGGCCGGGGTGCCGCTCGCGCGGCGGCCGGGCTCCGCTCGGGGCTCTCTGAAGGTCGCCTCGCTGTCATCTCAGCGTGCCGGCGCCCGGAATCCAGGCCACGCACGGCGGCGGCCACCATGCCCTGCGGACACCGTTTCGGGCCCCACGACCGCCTCCCTCGGGCGCGGTCAACACGACAGGGTCCCGCCCCCCAGGGTGGCAGCGCCCATCGTGTCCGGCCGCCGGCACATCACGCGCCCACGCGCCGCGACCACCGGTGTCCCGTCCCGCCCCGCCCCTCCTCTCCCTTCCCCCGCCCCTCCCCCACCCCGCCCCGAGCTGCGCGCGCCGACCCGGGTCTCACCCGCGAGCTGCGCCCGGAGCCGGGCCCGGGGCCCCCCGCGTGGGGCGGCCGCCAACCCCTAGTCGTCGTCGGCCGGCGGCACCGGGGGGCGCGCGGCGGGGTGCGGCTCGGCGCTCGCGGGCGGGGGGCGGGGGTCCCGGGGCGCGGCGGTCGTCGGGCCGCCCTCTCCGGGGGGCGGGCGTCACGGGCCCGGGGCGGCGGGCGGGGGCGCGGGTGCGGGCGCCGCGGCGCGGCCTCTCGCCATGGCTCCGGGGCGCTGCGCCTCCCTTCCGCGCTGCCGTCACCGCCCGACGCGCCGGCCGCCCCGCCCCTCCCGCCTCCCGCGCCGCCGCCTGCGGGCCGCCCTCCGGGGTGCGCGCCGGCCGCCGCGGCCTCGGCCTGCGCTGCTGGGCTCGGAGAAGCGCCCGGCGGAGTCCCTGGGCGGGGAAGCGCTCTCTACCGTCCCCGCGCTCATTCTGTCGCTTCTCATTCAGCGTCCGGCTGGGTCGGTCTAAGGGGAGCGTGGGACTCGCTCGTGCAGTTTGCCACCAAGGCAACGCAAGGCCGGGCGCGGCGTTCTGCGGGTCGGGCAGCCTCCCAGGGAAGGAGCCCTAAGGCTCCGACAGGGGAGGGGGGGAGCCGGGGACAGGGGCAGGGGACTTGCTGATGGCAGTCTGAACAAAAAATAAATGCCACCGCAGCAGGGGTCCGGGAGGCCGAGGGGGGATGGGGTGCGGAACCGAAAAGGATACAGGAAGTGTTCACAAGCCACTGTATTATGCAAATCACTGGTGGACAGTTTAACGCGGAACAGCCCACCATTAGCTCAGTTCCAGTTAAGGCCGTTGAGTCTACTAATTTGGCCCCGTCTTGCTCAAGGGTCGTAGAGAGCACTGGGGAGACACGGAGAGGACTCTGCCCAGAACCTAGGAAGCAAGGAAGTTGAACCTGGTTTCAGATACTGGTAGAGGATGTGAAGGGTACAATGAAGACAGGTTCAGGCAAGAATCCTCAATGGGTGGTATCACTGGAGCGGATTTTCCTGGGGAACAGATATTTGCTTGTTTAGGGTCATTAACAGCAAGAGGGAAATATTTACAAAGGAGCAGGTGGAGACCGCCTTCCTTCACCAGGTGATCTAAATTAACATCACCAAAGAGAGTAGATGGGGAGCCTGTCCCCAGGACACCTCCGCTATGCAGTATCCCAGGGAGAACCTGAATCTGATGATGACGCCTCAGACCGTCTTCTAAAAAGCCGCAGGTAGGGGGCTGTGTTCTTTAAACATGTCAACGTTGTAAAAGACAAAAGAAGGCTTGGCAATGTCCCAGATTAAAGGTTGCTAAAAAGTCGTGACAACTTATCATCTTCCTGTATTGGAGGAAGGGAAGTGCTATAAAGGATATTTCAATGGACAAAGTTGGGATCCTGATAGTAGATTAAAGTATCGGATCAATGTTAAATTTGCTGCTGTTGATAACTTGTGCTGGTGTAGAGGAATAACCCTATTATTAGAAATCCACGCGGAAGTGTTGGCAGACATGATGTGTGCGATTTAACCTTCAAGTGGTTCAGAAGAAAACATGTTGATAGGAAAAATGATAGAATAAATGGGGAAATGTTAATTAACAGTCAGTGAATCTGGGTACAGCGTATACTAAAGCATTTCTGCACATTTGAAATTGTTTCCAAATAAGATTTTTGAGAAACCAAGTCGGGGGTGAGGTGGGCCGGGAGGAAGGCGAGGTCTGTTCTTCAAGGGCAACACAAGAGGTGCTTCTGGTCTTAGAACTTGTGATTTTAGAACCGGTGATCAAATTTATAGAGAGCTTAAACACACTTAAATAAGTACGAGTGAAACTGGGGAAATCTGAATAAGGTAGGTGGATTGTATCAATGTCAATATCCTAGTTGTCATAACATATTAAGATTTTGCAAAATGTGATCGTTGGGGAAACCGGGCGAAGTGTGTTATTTCTTATGATTAAATGTGATTCTACAATTATCTCAATAAAAATTTCAGTTACAAAGAAGTGACCACGTATGTACGTCAGGTTAGTACATGGAGAAGCAGAGCTGCCTGGGAATATGTCAGAGCAAATGTGTGGGCGCCATCTCCTTGTGGGTTTAGAGCAGACATAGGGCTGTTATCAACAGTGAGGTTTCTTAAATGAACAGCAACAACAAAAAAGACGATTTGAAGTATAAATGACAGATCAGGTTCTTTCCAGTTCTGTAACTTAAGAACCCTACATCTTGGGGATCTTTGAGTCATCTAGTCCAACCTTCTCATTTTCAGGAAACTGCGGGCAGAAAAGTGGTACATGACCAAAGGAGCATCAAATTAGTGGTGGACCCATAACTACAACCGTCGTATGCCAAATAGTCCAGTGCTCTTTGCACCTTTACCAGCTGCCTGTCCCTGTCTCTACCCACGACATTCAGTAAGCATGGCGCCAAATTCTAAAGTCATCCATTCATTCATTTTGAGTGCCTGACTCTAGCCTTGTGGGCAGAGGGTTCTGACGTCCTGTTTCCAGCACCAGATGACAGACATGCGCATCCCACCCCTGAGGAGGACAACCTGATTTCCCTCTGTCACTTTCGCCTGGAGGGAGCAGGTGGCAGGCGGGGCCCCTTGACTGAGCCCCTGACTGTGGGCGCTGTGCTACTCCAGAGCTGGTGACCTGCTGCTTCTGGGAGTCAAGGGTGCAAGGCCCTGGGAGGGAAGCCGGATGGGTATACGGAAGAGAAAACACTAATTACCCTTGCAGGTCCCAGGCTTACCCAGCATCAGGTCGAGGTACACACCAGAAGTGATCCTGGCCTCACCTGGGGCACAGAAAGTCACTGAATTCTTTCTTTCTGTCAAATCAAATCAAAATCAACTTATGTATGCTGATATTTGCCAGGCACTGAATAAATAGCTGTGGGTAAATTAAAAAATATATATATCTGATGCCTGCCCTTTAGAAACCAAAAATACAGCCGGAGACCCAAGATGGAAACGTAGACAATGACCTGACAAAAGAATTAAAATGCCAACTTTGTTGGCTTGGATTCTCCTGAAGAGCAGTTTTGGAGAAGAACTTGAAGGCAGGCACTTTTGGGAAGGGATCCCATGAAATAGAGGTGGGCAAAGGAATCCAGAGCCGAAAGAATGAAAGAGGATGGACGACGAAATCCATCCAGGCCATCAATCCAGGTGGTCTTCTCCGTGACCACGTGGGGCTCAGTCCTGCTGGACCCTCTGAGAAATTGCACAGAATGCAAGATGGAAGGAGGGAGCATCCGCCCACCGGCTCCATCTCCCATAGGTCGAGAGGATACGACAGAACACACGTATGTGAACGGACGCAGGACTCACCAGGAAAAGGCAGCCTGTGGGCAGAGGTTTTGCTTGCTTCATTCATTGCTGCATTCCCAACAACAGGGCTTGACTTAGATTCTCAATCAATAGATACGCAGTGAGTGAGGCATAGAATAAATTATTACAAGTGTATAAATAAGTCATGTTTCAACAGTGTGTGCGCGTGTGTGCGTGTGTGTATGCACGTGTGTGCCCCCGGTATTGGATAGTGAGCAAAAAAGGTAGTCTTGGCCCTATGGACCTTTCAGTCCAGAAGAGTCAGGTAACATGATACACACACAACACACATTCAGTTAGGTTGTGACACAGGTTAGAAGAGAAGGCACTAGAAGTAGAGTAACAGGAGGTCCGTCTAAGGAGGTGACCCAGAGGAGGGATAGGAACCGGCCCTGCGAAGGGCAGGGGGGCAGCATAGAGAGGACCCAGAAGCGAGAAGGACATCCAGTAGTGGGTGCCGTGGTGGGGTTTCAGGAAGGAGCCAGCGCCAGTTGGGGGAAACTAGACCACAGCAGGCCAGCTGGGAGGTCCGCCCACAGCCTCTCTAGCTCCCCCAGGCCTCCCGCCGCCACTGCTGCTGGTAATGCTTCAGGAATACTCTACAGCCCACCATAACGGAAGCGGGCTCCCCAAATTTGACTAGTAGCAACAGAGGGTCCCAAAACTGAAGGTTAATTAAAACCAATTATTTCCAGTAACTATTTCAGTTACTGTGTGAAAAAAAGAAGGAAAAGTGTTTTCTATTCATTTAATAAATATGTAGGAAACTATAAAGCATCAGCTTAGCCTGAGAGCACTCCAAATGATCATGGGCCCCTCACTTGTCACCTAGTCACCCAGTCACCTCCCACACACACATCCTCTGAGAAAAGAGCTTGAACCTGTCACCATGGAGCCAAAGTCCAGTCATGTTATATCCAATTCACTTTGTCACTCTCTTATCTCCGTGTTTTAATCTAAAGTTTATTGAGCCCATATGTACACAAGTCCTGTACTAAGTACTTGGATCACTCGGTTCATTGATTTTTCACAGCAGTCTTTTGCGATGCCATTATCATCTGCAGTTTAGAAGTGAGAAAATTGAGGGGCGCCTGGGAGGCTCAGTCGGTTAAACGTCCGGCTTTGGCTCAGGTCATGATCTCACGGTTCGTGGGTTCGAGCCCCGCGTTGGGCTCTGTGCTGACAGCTAGCTCAAAGCCTGGAGCCTGCTTCGGATTCTGTGTCTCCCTCTCTCTCTGAACCTCTTCTGCTCGTGCTGTCTCTCAAAAATAAATAAAAAACATTTTTTAAAAAAGTGAGAAAATTGAGGGACACCCGGCTAGCTCAATTGATTAATTGTCCTATTTTCTTTTTCTTTTTTTTTTTTTTACTTTTTAAAATTTATTTTTGAGAGACAGACAGAACATGAATGGAGGAGAAGCAGAGAGAGAGGGAGAGACAGAATCCGAAGCAGGCCTCAGGCTCTGAGCGGTCAGCACAGAGCCCAACACAGGGCTCGAACCCACGGACAGTGAGTCATGACCTGAGCCAAAGTCGGACGCCTAACTGAATGAGCCATCCAGGCGCCCCTTTATTGTCCAGTTTTCAGTTTTGCCTCAAGTCAGTATCTCATGATTCCTGGGATTGACACCAAGTTGGGCTCTGTGCTAACAGTGCAGAGCCTGCTTGGGATTCTCCTCTCTCTGCCCCTCACCCTGCTCCCTCGCTGGCTCTCTCTCTTTCTCTCTCTCTCGCTTAAAATAAATAAATATTTTGTAAAAACGGAATGAGGGGTGCCTGGGTGACTCAGTTGGTTGAGCATCTGACTCTTGATTTCAGCTCAAGCCATAATCCCAGGATTGTGGGATTGAGCCCCAATAAGGGCTCTAAGCTCAGCATGAAGCCTGCTTAAGATTCTCTCTCTCTCTTCCTTTGCCCATCTTCCACACTCACATTCTCTCTTTTTCTCTAAAATAAATTTTAAAAGAAACAAACCAAGAAAAAAACCCAAAAAAAAACCAATAAAACGAGAGGGGTGCCTGGGTGGCTCAGTTAAAGAGTTAAGTTAAAGGCAGTTCAGCATCCGACTTCAGCTCGGGTCATGATCTCATGGTTTGTGGACTAATATTGCAGAGCCTGCCTGGGATTCTCTCTCTCTCCCCCTCTCTCTGCCACTCCCCTACTCATGCTTTCTTTCTCTCTCAAAATAGATAAATAAACTTAAAAAAAATAAACAAGAAAATGGAGCCCAAGAGATGTTAATTAATTTTCCTAAAGTCATACACTATTGACAAAATCAGAATCAATCCAGGCTTCTAGCCCCATATGACTGACTGAACACTTTCCTTTCATCCTCCTCCAAAGTAAAGGAGAATCATTCTCAGTTTTGGAAGAAGAGCAGAATGGAGAGGTTAGGATTGGCACAGGAAAGGAATTAGGAATCCTAGGATCCAGACGTGTAGCCTTATGTGTATAGGGGTCCCTGGAAGTGAGAAATGGATTAATACCAATAACTTCTGTATTGCATCTGGTGTCAGTCCCAAGGCTTTAAACACCAGACACTTAGATAACTTCCAACTTTACACCTTCGAGTTCTGACTCTCCCTCCTGAACTCTAGAGTCAGGTAGACAAACTGCCTAATTGGCATGGCCCTCTGGATGTCTAATAAGCACCTCAACCTTATGATGTACTAACCTGAACTACTGGTCTGTCCCAAGCTCTCCGTTTCCAGTCTTAGAGATTTCAGTTGCTCAGACCACAAACCACAGTAATCATTTGTAACTTCTCTTTGTTCCCAACCTATCAAGAAGTCCGTCGGTTCTACCTTCAAAATAGAATCCAGAACCTACTTCTCACCACCTTCCTTGCTTCCAACCGACTCCAAACCTCCACTGACCCCTGCAAGAGCCTCCTAAGTCCTTGCTCTCTCCCCTCTTCCTCTACCATCCCCGCGGTCCAATGTCACCACAGGAGCCAATGTCCCTGTAAAATGTGACTCATTTCATGGCCCTCCTCTCTTAAAAGCCCTTATTTCCCCCCAGAAAATGAGGGCCCACCTCATTTTCCTCTTCTTTCCGACTCACTCAGTTCATGGCACAGGCACAACGAACATCCAAGGACATTCTTAGCTCTGTGCGGAGCACTGCTGCCCTCGCCCAGAACTCCCTTCTGCCACATGGCCCTTCCCCTCATCTTGGCAAGGCCTCCTGATCCATCTCATTCAATATTGCCACGTCTTTCCTTCAGGCACTAACTCCCTTGCTCTCCTCTACTGTTTCTTATTTAGCACATTTTAGTGTATTATAAAATGTCCTCATTATTGTTTATTTGCTGTCTTCTCCCTCTTGATTCCCAAGGTAGTTTTATTCCAACATGAAATCTCAGCACAATGTCTTAAACATAGTAATCGCTCAGTAATTATTTGTCAAATGATCGATCTTTCAGAATCTAACCAAAGAACCATCCGACCCAGAATGCATTCAGAGATTAGCATTGTATTGTTGTGTTGGGGATGGAGAATGTAGTCACTTTTGGTTTTTATATCAGTGTTAAATGATCTTGAGAACATGTTCTGACTCTACCTAACTTCTCTTCCGTAACCCGTTGTGAAGCAGCCATCTACCAAATCCCTACTAGACCCTATTTGTTTTCAAGATCTACAGTATTGGGGCACCTGGGGGGCTCATCTGGTTGGGTGTCTGACTTGGGGTCAGGCCAGGATCCGTGGTCCATGAGTTTGAGCCTGGCATTGGGCTCTGTGTTGACACCTCAGAGCCTGGAGCCTGTTTCAAATGCTGTCTCCCTCTCTCTGCCCCCCCTTTCAAAAATAAACATTAAAAAAATAATTAAAAAAGATCTATAGTATTATTCTCAAGTTAATGAGTGTCCTATATTACTTTCTGATTATGGTATATTTGTTCATATTAGTTAATATTGTCACAAAATGACTTCTTATCTCCAAGTCCTAGGATTCTCCACTTCATTGGTTGACTCTGTTGACTCCAACCAGCTAAACCTCAGGCTTGTGTGGACTTTGAGCTCATCTATTTCCTCTTTCCAAAGGAAAGAGTCTCATTCTCTGTTAAACTACCTCTGCTATTTTAATTCTTTACTTACCCCCATCTACATCTTTTCAAATTCATATGCTTTGAAGGGTTTCTGGTGC
>PJEM01007753.1:0-67524 GCA_004023845.1 Helogale parvula | reverse complement strand
GGGTCACCCTGGGCATGTCCAACAACTCAGTGAAGGGCTGGGGGAAAGAGCATGGAGGAGCCCGTGGGGGACGTCCCATGAGCCAGACTTGGCGGGCACACGTGTATAACTTCCACTCAGATCTCACCGGCTACAGGTCTTAGCTGCACGCCACGGTCACGCCACGGTCACGCCACAGTCACTACAGGGAGGCTGGGAAATGTAGTCCAGCTAGGTAACCAGGAAGAAGGGGAGAACAGGTTTTGGTGCTCAGCTAGCATTTTCTGCCATGGGGGGGGGGCTGACAAATGAGTACACACACAAAAGATATTTTTTTATTTCATTTATTGTGCGTCCCTTTGAAAATTATAAAGAAGAAAATTGCTTTATCGGTTCAAACTCTAAGCTTATGGTTTTACTTCACTTTGTGCTTCACCGGGAAGCATGAGCCCATAGGATTCGCCCGGCTGGGTCATATATGACTATAGAGACTCCGGGTCTGTTGTCAAAGAGAGATGCTCACCGCCAGGCAGGGCCAGGGATCACCATTGCACTGTGCTATGACATCTGAATTAAGTCATTTGAGAAAATCTGAGGTGAGGGACGCACTCGGTACTCTGCCCATATGCCCCGTGGCCTTGCCGTTCAGTGCAGCCGGCGTGTGTTGCCAGTACCCGCTTGTCTTTCGCCAACTGCCTCTCCTGGCACTGACATCTGCCCTGCTCACTACAATGGCCTGGAATTTCTTGGGGATTGAAGACCTGGTCCCAGAAGCCTCCGATCCCTAGAACCTCAGGATGATGCATGTTTTATGCTGGCTCCCTGACTTCCTCCGGGTGATTAAGTTTCAGTTATTTTTCCTTTGATAAAACACCCTTCATTGGCCATCTTTCTTTCCCTGTCTCTCCTCTCAGCTCTCTTGCCCGTGTCTCTTGAGATCACCGAAAATATTGCTTGAAATCTCTGGGCTTTTTTGAGGGGGGACCCCCAGCTAAGGTACAGATCCTGCCTTGGCTGTTATGCATACTGGGCAGTGTCTGTGCTTCGCACAGACTGTGATGGAAACTGGCAAAGCAAAGCAAAGAACCTCTATGGAAACTTCTTTAGACACTCTACAGTTGTGTCACACTGGGAGATAAGGGGAGGAGAGCCAGGGTCAGCGTGTCTGCCCTGCAAGGGCTCTGAAAAGAAAACAAAAGTGACAATCTTGCACTGCTCAGCATCAGCAAGTAGAACATTTTGCCCCCTGGAGTTACTAAATTTATCACATTTAGCCATATAAAGTAGCTGACCCAATATGAATAGACAGACTCCTGTTTCTGTGACTGGACTTGAGGATTAAATAAACCAGTAATAAACAACTCCCATGTAGCGTAAAAGGTCTTGGCACAGATGAACCTGAGTCAGCTAAGGGAATGTGGCAGGTGGATACGTTTTGCCCTATTCCTCCTGAGACCCCCCTACATGGACCAATTATATTGATGACATACCAAGGGAGGGCTCTTAGAAAAAGGTACTAGGCCTATTTGTTAGCTGAGGTGACAAAGAAGGACTTTCAAAAACAGAAATGAAGTGTTCATGGCTTTCATCGTACTTGAATCATCCATGGGAGGGGACACAGAGCCACCCCGTCGCACGTGGGGTGACGTTACTGCCGAGAAGGCACAGGCAAGGGCAGAGCGCACGAGCTCCCCTGTCTCACCGTCTTGGAAAAGCTGCAGAGAGGGTGGATCTTCCTCCTGAAAGGAAGTCAGATTGGAGTCTGCTTCCATCCACAGCCTCGCGTGAAGCATCCCCAGGGTCGCACATCCCAGGGCCAAACAGAAAAAATGACATACAACTGAGGAAAGTTGACTAGGTGTCTGATTCCTCCTACGCCCTCCATTTCCAAAGTTTGCTGGACGAACACACGTTACTGATTCCCTTCCTCTTCACCTCAGTGGCCTGAAGGTTTCGCCACCTGTTTCTATTTCTTTCATATTTACCCCAAAATTTTTAACAGATTCATGTTTCTTTATCAAAATGAGACACCAGTGGACTCTCGGAAAACAAACGTAGATGCAAATACAGAGGCTCTAAGAGATGATAAGCAAGACAATAATGATAAAATAGACTATGTGCTCGGAGCATCTTGTAATGCCAGAAAAGAAGTGTTCAAAACCAAAACCAAAACCAAACCCGCAGTAATGGTTTATGTCAACACCACAAGGGGGTCGGCTAAAGGAATTCCCAGCAGCCAAAGCTGAAACAGTTGGAGCAAGAAATAAAGTGGCATCGAGTAATCTGGATTGTAACCCAAAGTGAAAAGTAAATATCTAGGAATACATAGTGACATAAATAAATAATTGAATAAATAAAATCTCCTGCACAGAAGAATTTTAAGTTAAGTATGTAGGTCTCCATTCTCAAGGGAGTGGAATATAACCCCTCATTCTGGAAGCGTGGGCTAAATATAGTGACTTCCTTCCAGAGACTTCAGTAGAGGAGAGGGAAGGAGGGTCACTTCACAGTGGGAAAACCTGGGAACCACTGCCTCTGGCAGGTGACCAAGGCTCACGTCACCAGGGAGTGGTAAGTCTTGTTGACGGCAGGTCCCCTCCCTTTGATGCCACGAAAAGGACACGTCACCTCTGTGTCCTCCTCCCCCAGCGCATAACCCCAGATGAATCACGAGCAATCTATCAGCCAAATCTCAAGTGGATGACATTCTAAAAATACCTAGCTGGTGTTCTTCAAAACTGTCAAGGTCGGGGCACCTACGTGGGTCAGTAGGTTAGGTGGCCCACTCTGGTTTCACCTCAGGTCATGATGTCACAGGTCAACAGTTCGAGCTCCCCGTTGGGCTCCGTCCTGACAGCTCAGAGCCTGGAGGCTGCTTCACATTCTGTGTCTTCCTCTCTCTGCTCTTCCCCCGCTCATTCTCTCTCTGTCTCTCTCTCAAGAAAAACATTTAAGAGAAAATTCAGCATGGGGCATGAGAAGTGTTTACGCTATCTTTGTAATTTTCTAAAACTCTAAAACGATTCTTTTTTTTTTAATATAACACAATTTATTTTTTTAACATATGCAATTATTTTCCATCATTTACAATACAGTAGTCAAAACACCAACTTCTATTTCATGTAATTAGACTTATACAGAAATTAGAAGGTTAAGTAACAACTAGTTAATCACCTTTAAAACGATTCTAAAATAAGTTTATTTAATAAATAATGGTAAACACTGAAACCAGTATAATTTGAAGTCGAGGTAACTTTAACTAATATCATGAGAATATTTAAAGCACTGGTTATGAAAAAATTACTTAAATGTAAATAAAATTGAAGCCTTGAAATTAAGGTACAAATTCCACAAAATCCGGAATGTTATGGGAGAGGGAAGAAGTTGGAGAAAGAAGGTAAGTCTCGAGGTGATGCAGGGACAGGTGACATGGGCGAAGGGGAAGGGAGGCAAGGCTTCCGGGTACGGAATGAACGAGTTGTGGGGGTGAAAGGTGCATCATGGGGAATCCAGCCAATAGAACCATGACAGTGTTATGTGGTGACGGACACTCGTGGTCAACACGGCACGTAGAGAGAGCTTGAACCTTTATACTGTACACCTGAAACAGACGTAACATTGTATGTCAACTATAACTCAGTAAAAGAGGAAATAAATTTAAAAATTTTTTAATGTTTTTTATTTATTTTTGAGAGACAGAGAGAGACAGTGCGAGCAGGGGAGGGTCAGAGAGAGAGAAGGAGATACAGAATCCCAAGCAGGCTCCAGTCTCTGAGCTGGCAGTCAGCACAGAGCCTGACACGGGGCTCGAACCCACGAACCGTGAGATCATGACCTGAGCCAAAGCCGGATGGCCAACCGACTGAGCTACCCAGGCGCCCCAAATTTTTTAAAAACTTTAAAAAGAAGGTGCGTCTGGGGCACCTGGGTGGCTCAATTGGTTGAGCGTCCCACTTCAGCTCAGGTCGTGATCTCACGGTTTGTGAGTTTGAGCCCCACGCTGGGCTCTCTGCTGACAGCGCAGAGCCTGTTTCAGATACTCTGTCCCCCTTTCACTCTGTCCCTTCCTCACTGGCGCTCTCTCTCTCAAAAATAAATTTTTAAAAATATTAAAAGAAAATAGAATCTGCAAGGCTATATAGGCCAAGTGAAGAAATATAAAAAAAAAAAAAAGAAAAAAGAAAAAAGGAAGGTAGGGGCACCTAGGTGGCTCAGTTGCTTAAGTGACTGACTTGGTTTCCCCTCAGGTCATGATCTCACAGGTTTCTAAGTTTGAGCCCCGCCTTTGAGCTCTGTGCTGTGCTGACAGCCCGGAGCCTGCTTGGGATTCTCTCACTCTCTCTTTCCCTCTCTCTCCCCCCTGCTCATGCTGTCTATGTCTCTCTTAAAATTAATAAATAAACTTTAAAAAATGGATGTCTGAAGGTTCTGTCCTGGGTAATGTATGATTTTGATGGAAAAATAGAGATTTTCGTTAGATGCTGGGGTTCTTGCTGGAGGAACTGAAGCCGTGCAGCACCTCCACAGCGATCCGGCGCAACGATGATAAAGGATAATAAAGTCAAGCATAAAACACGACAAGAATAAGTGTAATCAGCGGTCACAGGAAATATCGAAAGGCTAACTCCTCCTTCAGAAAGAGAAGCCTCTCTGACTGGGTAAAGCAAGAAAAGTCCAGCCGACAAAACAACAGGAAAGGCAGAATGACAGCAGGAGAAGGCGCGGTGAACTAATGAAGCACACACAGAAGCACAGGCGGCCTGCTCACACCGCGTCCTCACCCGCTTACACTGGCCCCTCAGTCCGCGCACACCCAGCCTGAGTCCGCACAGGGCCTGGCTGCCTGCAGCTCTGCCCTTCCCCCCGGTACATCTGAGGGTTTACATCTTCCACCATCGACCCCATTTTTCTTGTCATCTCTGTGCTGGGCATGCAAATGACTCACGCAGGCCTCGCGCCTCTGGGGAGCTCTGCCGTGGAGGCCCCCTGAGGTCGGCCGAGGCACAGCTAACGCAGGCCTGTCAGGTTTAATTAGAGGGAACTTGATGCTACCCAACCCCGTTAGAAGAAGCTCTCTTACGTCATGGATCTTAAATGTATGTGTGTGTCCTTGGAAGCAATGACTGTATTCTCAAGCCTTTTTTCATTTTTTAATTTATTTTTAAAAGGTTTTATTTCTTTTTGAGAGAGAGAGAGAGAGAGGGAGAGGGGAAGGGAGGGAGAATAAGTGGGGGAGGGGCAAAGAGAGAGGGAGACACAGAATCTGAAGCAGGCTCCAGACTCTGAGGGGTCAGCACAGAACCCGATGTGGGGCTTGAACTCGCGAACTACGAGATCATGACCTGAGCCGAAGTCAGATGCTTAACCGATTGAGCCACCCAGGCGCCCCTGAAGCCTTTTTTCAGATGGGTCTCCATCCGAGGGGACTGCAGATAATAATTTCAATCATTATTTTCTCTCATTCTGCTACAGGTCGCCAACTTCCCATCCCTTAGAATGAACTAGAGTTCGTTGTCGTGGTCCCCAGAGAGACCTGAAGTCCACCCCATTTTTGCTCTGAATTTTTACGGTCTTTTTTTTAGCCTGCATCTACTCTTGGGATGCATTTTCCCAAGGATATTTCCAGGACTCTTAACTGGAAGCAACAGAAACGGACTTTGATTAAACAAAAGGAAATATATTGCTAAGATACTGGGAGGAGTGGGGAGCTGAGCTAAGGAAAGGGAAAAAAACAAGAAAGAATAACGGGAACCATAGGACTAGGAATAGGGCTAGGGCCCGAGCTATAATCACAGTTAAGGTTAGGGTTAGGATCAGGGCTCAGGCTACTCTAATGCCAGATTGTGTTTGGGATATGGCGAAGGTCAGAGTTACAGTCGGGGCTAGGATGTGAGTTAGGGCTAACATAGGTCTAGCATTGAAACAGAGTAGATTTAGGGTTATGGCTTGGGCTTTACTAACCTCAGGACAAAGGAGGCCATAGGACTGCAGGTGGGGTTACCTCCAGTGCTGTAGTCAGAATTAGGGTTAAGGCTAGTCTAAGGCTCATCTGGAGAACATAGTTGATGCTCCTGATTTCTTACCCAGGTTTTCTTTACCTCCCTAGTGTACCCATTTCCCATGTACTTCCTTCTGCTGAAATTTGCTCTTATCTGACCAGTAAGCATCTCAGCCTTGGAAATTAGGGTGCCCATCTCTAGTAGCCTGCCACTGGTATTTGACTGCTATACTAGCATTTGAAAGTGACACCTCAGCTTTAAGGTGGAACCAACTCTGGATTGCAGCTCATGGTTCAGAGCTACCCATGGATTCAGGCCAAATCTTTTCTCCGGGTAGACCACATCCCTTCTTAGCCGCTCCCACACCCTGTCCTGTTTTCCTCATTCCCTCTTCCCAGCAACACTTCCCAATAAATCACATGCTCAAAAATCCCCTTCTCAGATTACACTTCTGGCCACCTCGACCCAAGATGGTGACCAAATCAACCTGACCCAAATAGAAGAACGAGATTCTTGTTCTGCCTGCCAAGAATTGACGGTCATCCACAACGCCTGTCTTAAAAGAAAACCAAGATGTATAAGCCCCACTGACTATGTATCTACTCCAGGGACAGTATTTATCCCTCTCTTCTTGCAGTAGGCTCTGTGGGACAGAATCCTATCTTTTTGTTCACTGCTTTAGACTCAAGAGGGAATGTCTTGCCTGACATACAGGGGCCCCGAGTATCTATTTGTTGAATAAATGCATTTCTAACACATATGATTCCCCTGATCCTGCTCCGACACTGCAGCAAACTCCAGAGGGCCACCGTGCGAGAGCTTTTCTCTCATAATTTGATGTTCTGCAGCCACAGGTGGGCTGTTGGTGTAGGTCAGTGCTCCCACTCTAAATGACTCCCCGTCACACACAGTGCACTCCCTTGTCTTAACCATCCCCCTCCCCAGGTTCTCCTTGTCATCCTGCCCCTTTGTTCTCTGCAGGTAATTTTTCTTTCTTCCATGTTATAAAAATTTAAAACCCAAATGATTAAGGATCATCTCTACTTCACAAGTAGCTCAACAGATCAAAACTAATAAGCTAGAAATAGACCTTAATGTGCATATTAAAAGACTGGTCTCTAATGAAGGAGGGATCACAGCGCCCCAGGAAAGGGAGGTTAGTGCTGGGACAGTGGGTTAAGTATTCTGAGGCAAATAAAGTTAGAACCTAATTTCCCAATGTTCACCAAATAAATTGCAGATGGACTGAATAATCCGATGTAGACACTGAAACAACGAAAGTAGAAAAATAGGTGAGTAGCTGACCTCCACATGGGAAATGCCTTCCTGTGCTTAAAAATAGTGTGATTTACAATCACAAAGCAAATGTGAAGCCTTGACACCATCCTATCTCGTGTGAATTTACCTTCAGGCAGAAAATCAGAGCTGCTTGTGAGATGGATGGATAAGAACACTCATTTCAGTGTTAACTGTGTTCCAGGAAGGGGGAGAGGAAAACAGCCCTTCCCCTTTCAGAGACGGGTAGGGCGTGTGGCTTAATAATTTGGCTTGAGATTTGTTAAGAGAAAACTTGAAATTCAAGTAATCTACAGACTCTGTATTCCGAAAGGTAACAATTAGGAGTGGTCAACATTTGATTAGGGAAACTCCTGAACAACCTTCCTGCTGGCGAAACATTAGATCAGCTATGTCTAGAGGAGTCGTTAACGGACTGGCAGTTCCGGTGCTCCACCAGCTAAGATGACAAAGAAGGACGGGTGCGGGCCCTGGACGGGGTAGAAGAGGCGAGAAGGGAGAATGGAGCCACAGGGAGAGTCTGGAGGAGGAGCGTGGTGCAAGGCGGAAGGCTTGCCAAGTGTAGACAAGCCACACTCCATTTTGTCCATTTATGGACATATGTATGTTTGCATATGTGTGAATACATATAAGACATATACATGTATTATATACAATTAAAATATATATTCACTTAAATTATGTAACAGACAGGTACAGAAGATAGTATAGTTATGTGGTTTCAAATTTGAGCTGTACAAATTATGCCTTTTATACCTGGCCCTGCACCCACTCAGGCCCCTCCCACAATCAGCCGTTACCGTTTCTTGACCTTCCCTCAGGAGATGGTGGAGCTATTCTTTGCGTATATGAGCGAATATCTACCTGTAATCTTGCTCCTCTTTTTTTCCTTTTACAAATGGTAGCATATTACACTCAGGGTTACGCACCTTGCCCTTCCCTCTTAATAACTATCTCGGGATATTTTATGTCAGCACACGAAGAGAAAATTCATTTCTAGTTACATCAGTCTCTTGCTGATATAAAATTGAGTTGTTATCAGACGAGGCTGCACTGAATACTTTGGTGCATATGTCATTTTTCAAATGACATATATATATATATATATATATATATATATATATGATACATGTTTAGAAGAACAGCGTGGTCAGTGGGGATGTGCATCTGTTATTTCGATACGTCTTGCCAAACTGCTCCCTCACTGGTAGTGTGCAAGCGCCTGCTCTCTAACACCTTTGCCATGACCGTGTCTAACATTTACTTTTAAGTTCTTTCCTTTCTGGGTTGTGACGTCTGTTATTACCACACCGTCAGCACAATATGTTTTGCGCAGTAACATGGGCTTTGGGGAAGGAGGAAGAAGAAAGCATCATCAGGTGCAGGAGGGGAAGCAGGGTCAGAGGTGCATAGGATGTGCTGACGATGAGATCGTGAGAAGGGACCAGTGCTTAAGGTATTTGTTGCAAGTAATGACCCAAAAATGTAATCTCTCTGAAAGTCTAGTCCATCCTGGAGTTGCCACACTATGTGGAATGGACGTTAAGAGTGATTAATTTTGTTATCAAGGGGAAAAGACTTCCCAGGAGGCCAGAAATTTAAAAAGATATGGGTTAGTATTATAAGCCTGAAAATCTCCCATCGGAGGGAGTTGGCGTCTGGCTCTGTCAGTGTATTTACACTTGTAAGCTGGTGCTAGGAGAATGACCCCGCTCGCTCCCAGACCTTCCAGGGAGATGGAGCGCGTGGGGTTGGGGCTCCCAGACTCCAGCTTCTGTGTCCAGGACAGTCCATTCCCTGAGCTGGTAACCTGGGCATGGAGCACATATCATAGGGAAAGTGGAGACCCCAGGGCACCATGGCCAGCTTCGGTGTCTGGTTCTCCAGGTGAAATTACAGCCCAGAAGAGAACCATGGAAACAATCTCCTGCCCTCTGAATTTATATCCCTGGTTAGATTTTTCCCCCCGTTTCATTCATTTCTGTTTTAACCTTAATAATATTTTCCTCCTATTGTCACTTGGATCATTTTGTTGTTTTTCTTTTCTTTTTCTTCTTCTTCTTTTACTGTTTTTCTTTATTTGAGGAGAGAGAGAGAGAGAGAGAGAGAGAGAGAGAGAGAGAGAATCCAAAATCTGAAGACAGGCTCCAGGCTCTGAGCTAGCTGTCATCACAGAGCCTGACGCGGGGCTCGAACCCACGAACTGTGAGATCATGACCTAAGCCAATGTCGGACGCTTAACCAACTGAGCCACCCAGGCGCCCCATTGTTGTTGTTTTTCTAAGCTCACTGATCTTGAACTAAACCCAGAAACAAATAATTGGCGAGTCCACAGCCATAATGAGTAACTTCAAAACACCTTTCTCAGGAACCGGCAGAACAATCAGGACGAAGCAACATAAAAATAAGGTCTGGATGATTCAAATGTGTTAGTTAATAAACTTCAAAATATGCATATGAAGCAAATAAGCATATGCCTAACAAATAAGACATCTTCCTTCCAAACTCCTGTGGAACATTTAAAAATATTAACCATTTATTATAACAAAGGAAGTTTCAATAGCTTCCCCAAACCAAATACACACAGCTGAACAACAACATCTAACCAGTTAATTAAAAGAAAACAAAAACTCTTCAATATCCCTTGGATGAAAGGAAAAAGAGAATACAAACTATAGATGCTATGCATTTTCACATCTAGATTATTAACAATTTTGAAGTTTTAGGCTGGCTCCTTCATTGTACGTTTCCTCTGAGTTACTTTCATATTAGAATCTTTCCTCACATATTTTGATATTTCTGACTCTGTGTTCATATGCAAGAATAAGGTACTAAAAGCCTTATTCAGTGTTTACTGCACATTTAGGGAAGGTTATTGATTAGTGAACATCCGTTAGTTGAGATAAGGCACTGAGCTCCTTCATTGGGAGACTTTGCCTTCTGCCTGGTATTAGGCAAATCTCTTTTCCCAACAGGGAACCTTCCAATTTTTTTTTTTTCCCAGCAAAGATTAGAACATTAGCTGCTGCCATCATTCTTTGCAGAAGAAGCTTCAGGGTTCAGAAGACATTCTCCATTCTCCACTGTGCTTGGCCTTTTGCTCATGTCATTTAGAAAGCATTTCCAAGTTTATCCTGCAAGCAGAAACCACTGAGAGAGATTCCTGGGAATGTAGGAAGGGTTAGAAGTCAAAGAATAGATGTGATTCTCCTGTGATCAAAGAGAGGCACGGTCCCTTTACATACACCAAAGCATGGTCCCTGATTAGTGACATCCACATCACCTGGTAACACGGTAGAACGGAAGCATTTTGGGCCTCATCCAGATGCACAGAATCAGAAGTTCTGTGGGTGGGACCCAGAAATGTGTTTCAACAAGCTTTCAGGTGATTTGAATGCTGAAATTTGAGCATCACTGAGCTAACTTGAATGGAAGGAAGAGGGGAGGTGGTGGTAACGTTGCTTGGTAGCTGCAATTTAAAGACGTGGAGCTTTGAAAACCATGAAAAGTCAGACGGAGAATCTGGTCTGTTTCCTCAAGAGCAAGAAGCAAGGTCATCCATAGTCTTCACTTTTCTCAAGAGTGAGGAACACGAGAAGCTGGCTTCTTTTGGAGCTATTAGTTACTCAGACTATGTTGCCACGTCCTTGAGATCTGGCGTCAAAAACGGATGGGAGGAAACAGAGGACAGTGTGGGGCGGGAAGAAATGACAATGCCCAGGCTATCATAGTTCCCAGCTGTGCATCTGCTGTCCAGGAAGCTCCCCTTACCTGCCCAAGAACCCGGTCCCCACACCCAGTTAGGCCCGACAAACGTTCCGCCACTGCCTCCCACTTCCGGGCCCCAGCCAATGAGAACCCAGACTGCTCAGCCAGTCAGCGCTGCACGCTCCTTCCGGCGTTCTGCGTGCTGCCCTGGAGACGGCCTGGGCGAACCCAAATGCGGAGGGGCGCTGGACCGCGCCGCTTCGGACTGCGCCTGCGCGTCCCGCCGGACGCCATTGCTTCGCCCCCGGCCTCGGCCAGTGGACTCGCCCGAGGGGGTAGAAGCCGCGACGCGCACCTTCGCAGGACCCGCGGCTTCTCCTCACGCGTGTTCGGGTGAGCGGCAGTGGTAGTTTTGGGGTCCACGAATTTGCGTCCGTGTCTCCACGGGCACCACTCACCTGCCCTCCCTCCGTGGATTCTGTGCCCCTCGCGTCTCTTAGGATTCTGCTTTGTTACCGTGTTAAACCAAAAACCTTAAACCGTTTTCTCGAGGCTTTGGTTCCTCCTCGAGGATTTGGATGCGGGAAGGGGGCGGGGGAGGGTCGTGGCTGTAGGGATCAGGAGATGCGCTTTATGGACGCCCTCATTTCGGGGTTGTCCCTCTGCAGCCCCAGCGACGCTGGCCGTGTTCTAAGCCGGCCGTGCGGACGGGAGCCGTTGGACGGGGCGAGGCGGTGAAGGCCGCCAGCTCGCCGGTCAGCTGGTTGGAGTGGGGGGTCCTGACGTAGCGACTCCGAGCCTGCGGCTTGCAGGGCAGACTGAACTCGAAGTCTGCAGACACGTTGGTCCGTGAAGAGTTTCCAGCAGAAGCACCTGTTGAATGCGAAGCGCAGTGCCTGCCGCCTTTCCTGCCCTCGAAAGAGGTGGTTTTGGCCTGCGGTTAGCAAGCTTGAGGGTGCGTCCGCAGGGTGACTTACACCACAGTGTGCTGGGCGCCGCTCCCGGGATTTCTTATTCAGTAGGTCCGGCCTGGGGCAGCGGCGGCTGCTGCTGGTGGAGGAGGTAACGCTCTGAAGGTAGAGGAAATGAAGGGGGTGGGTGCGTGGGTAATGGTCTCTCTCTTCCCGCCTCTATCACCCGGTCAGTTTCCAAGAGTTCGCTGAATGTAGGTTCTGCAGCCCCCTCCCCCCACCCATCTTAAGCGGCTGGCTTCTCTGACCTAGGTCACCTCGTAGATTAAAAGAGCCTTAAAAGGCGTTCCCTGCCTTTAGAAAACGCGGAACACTGAACTGTGGTGTCTGGGAACGCACACTGAGAAAATGACGAAGATATGTCG
This sequence comes from Helogale parvula, assembly GCA_004023845.1. NCBI lineage: Eukaryota > Metazoa > Chordata > Mammalia > Carnivora > Herpestidae > Helogale > Helogale parvula. The sequence goes on along the minus strand of PJEM01007753.1, from coordinate 55,206 downwards.
GAAAGTGGTGCCTGTGGACGTCAGCGTGGTCACTTTTGGAAAAGAGGAGTTGTGGTTGCCATGGGCTCAGGGAGGGACGTCCGGGGTGGCAGGCAAAGTGGGAGGTGACCACAAGGTTGCCCCTCTTATTTTTTTTTTTAAGTTTATTTATAATTTTGAGAGTGTAGGACAGGAGTAGAGAGCCAGGGAGAGAATCCCAAGGAGGTTATGTGCTGTCAGTGTGATGTGGGGTTTGAACTCACAGATGGGGAGTCCCTCTTATAATAACTCATTAAACTATACATGTATTTTATGAAGGTTCTCTGTATTTGTGTTTTATAATTTAAGAGCTTACACATTAAAACATGCTTATCAGCAAGTATGAGGTAAGGATGTCCTTGGTGTCAAAAAGAATCTTAAAATTGTGGGATTTCAAACTTGAAAGATAAGTTACAAGACTATCTGATCCAGTTCTTATTTTACTCGAAGGAAATTGAGCCCCAGAAAGGGGAAGTGCTTCAATCCTAAACCAACCTTATCTAAACTGACTTTGTAATTGATGCGTTTAATTTTAGACTGCCCCCTTTTTTAAAAATGCTTTTTTAAATTTTTTTATTTTTTGAGAGACAGAGAGAGACAGCACAAGCAGGGGAGGGTCAGAGAGAGACACACAGAATCTGAAGCAAGCTCCAGGCTCCGAGCTGTCAGCACAGAGCCTGACGCGGGGCTCGAACCCACGATCCGTGAGATATGACCTGAGCTGAAGCCAGATGCTCAACCAACAGAGCCACCCAGGCGCCCCCAGACTGCCCCTTCTGCTTAGACGCCACTACTCAGTGAAAGACTTCAGAAAAGAATTTGACTTGAATCAAATTGAAAATGTAAAGATTTAATTTTTTTTCTTGTGGCTTAAAATCTTATTCTCAAGGAATCAGTTTTTTATTTGTTTATTAGAGAGAGAGAGAGAGAGAGAGAGAGAACGAACGAGCACAAGCAGGGGGTCAGAGAAAGCGAACCTTAAGCAGGCTCTATGCCCAGCACAGAGCCGGACAAGGGGCTTGGCTTCACAACTGTGAGACCATGACCTGAACCACAACTGAGAGTTGGATGCTCAGCCAGCTGAGCCACCCGGGCACCCCTGAAGGAATCAGCTGTTTTTCTTACATAAAAACTTTCTACTTCAACACCTTATCCTTGTAGCTATCCTAAATAGCTTTTCTATCTTAACACACTGCCAATTTAATCTTAAGTTATATTGCATACTATGTATTGTTGACTTATTGCCACAAAACTGCTCTGTCTAGGCTGCATTTTGGTGGGTCAGGAGTCAAGATTGTTTCTTTTTAAGTGGGTTTTAGGGAGGAGAGGCGCATAGAGTGAACTTAGAATTTATCTGTTTTACTGAACACTTTTACTATTTGTGCCATTTTTGGGTTTCCATTTATTTTATTAAAACTTTTTTAATGTTTATGTTTGAGAGAGCGAGAGAACGAGAGACACAGAGAGACAGAGCATGGGGGGGCGGGGGACAGAGAGAGGGAGACCTAGAACCTGAAGCAGGCTCCAGGCTCTGAGCTGTCAGGTGCAGGGCTCAAACCCATGAACTGTGAGATCATGACCTGAGCCAAAGTCAGACCCTGCCCTGGGTTTCCAGTGATTTAAATTCAGATTTTTACCCACATCTTTAGTGCTTAAAGAATTTTGCTGTCAGTAGTCTGAGTTTTTGTGGTTTGGTATAGAGACCAGGTTTGTAATTCAAGTAACTAAATGTAGCTACTAGCCTGTACATCTTTATATGTATGTATATGTATTTACTTGGCAGTAAATTTAAATTTCATTGAAAGATGGAATCCTAGAATTAGTTGCTAGATTCTTGGATTACTGGTTCCATGTACCAAGACAGGACAAACTGCTGCCTCTTGGCCAAATCTGTTTCTTAGCCTGTTTTTGTATGGCCCACAACAGAAAAGAAGTTCTGGAGACCTAATGTCCATCATAGTGATTGTACTAAACAGGAATGTGTTACGTACTTCAAAGTTGCTATGAGACCAAGTGTTCTTAACCACAAAGATGTGATACTTACATGACATGTGGAGGTGTTAACTAATGCTCTGGTAGTAGTCAGATTATGATACATAAATGTGTGAAATCAACACATTGTACACTTTAAACTTAATGTACATGTAAATTATATCCATAAAATTGTGATATTCACACACTGTACTGTTCACCCCTTTAACAAGTACTATCCAGTGATTTTTAGTGTGTTCACAAAGTTGTACAGCCATCAATCAGTACTAATTATAGAACATTTTCATCTGCCCAAAAAGAAACACCATACATTCTATTAACTTCTATCTTACATTCTCTGTTACACAGTGTTTTGGGTATAGTTTCTGACTTAATGGATACCGTATAGAAACATAAGCTGCTTTGAAAGAGTACATCTTAACTGCTTACTGGGTAATTTCTGGGGAATTTTCTATAGTCTAGTATGTAAAGTCCTTCCATCTAAGAGATGCCAATGTAAAATATAGTTTGCAAATTGAGTCACTATTTTGACTGTATTGTAAATATGTTGTTTAAGATCCCTAATCCATTACTTCAATTCTTACTAAAATCTAAATGATAAAAGACTACATTGACTCCTATTCATTCATGCAAATTAAGGCATTTTGTTGGCCAAGAAAATCAACTCTCTTAACTGCTTATATCCCAGGCAATGAAGTGGTTGGTCAAGTTATTTTTTAGTTAAAAAATTTTTTTTAATATTCATTTTTGAGACAGTGTGAGTGGGGGAGGGGTAGAGAGAGAGGGAGACAGAATCTGAAGCAGGCTCCATGCTCTCACAAGCCGTGAAATCCTGACCTGAGCCAAAGTCTGATGCTTAACTGACTGAGCCATCCAGATGCCCCACCAAATTTTTTTTTTTTTAATTTAGAACAGGAGCAGGAAAATTTTTTCTGTAAAGGGCCAGATAATAAGTATTCTCTTTTTAAAAAAGTTTTTAAAATGTTTTATTTATTTGTGATACAGAGAGAGACAAGAGCATGAGCAGGGAGGGGCAGAGAGAGGGAGACACAGAATCAGAAGCAGGCTCCAGGCACAGAGCCTGACACGGGGCTCGAACCCACGAACATGAGATCATGACCTGAGCCAAAGTCGGAGGCTTAACTGACTGAGCCACCCAGGTGCCCCTGATATTAAATATTCTAGAATGTGTGCAAGCCATTACTCTGTGCTAACAACTCTGCAGTTGTAGTCTAGAAGGAGTCTTAGGCAACGTGTAAGTGAATGGGTGTGGCTATGTTCCAGTTAAAGTTTATTTACAAAGGCAGCAGGCTGGATTGGGCCCAGGACCCAGGAGTTTTAGTAACAGCTGACTTTAATATTTGGATTAATTTCTTAGAATCTCTGTGGATTAGATGGAAATATTGTCATTCCGTATTTGTTTATAAGGTATTTTAACATACATTGTCTCTTTTGCTCCTCATGGTTTGAGGTTTAGGTCAGTCATATGTCCCTGATCTATACTGAATTGACACAATATGCCTTCCTTTGTAACAAAGTAAAAATTTCTAGATACATTGGAATTTCATTCATCTCTTACTTTGTTACATGTGTTGGAAAAAGCTGTCATTTTCATCATTTTTGTTAAAATCTTATTGAAGGAAGGTGAGTATTCGTTTTTCAACTGTTTTATTTTTCCCTTGGCTTTTTTCCCACCCTACAAAAAGAGACCAGTATCCAACACTTGGAGGTGAATTTTCATTTTGTAGAATTACTAGATTGACATCTATCCTAGGCTGATTAATCATGCCACTTGCTTGCATTTAGAAGTTTTATTTTTGTTTGCTTTCTAGGACCTAGAGATGCTGTTAGGCTGTTGTTTTATCCAACGTGAGCAGTTGGCCAGAGATGGAAAACTTCATTCTGTATGAGGAGATCGGCCGAGGGAGCAAGTCCGTCGTCTATAAAGGGCGGCGGAAGGGGACGATCGATTTTGTAGCCATTCTTTGTACCGAGAAGTGCAAAAGGCCTGAAATAACCAATTGGGTAAGTCAAGTATGTTTTCCTCTGTTTGGGAAAACACAGAGCTATGATCAAGGAGAATAAGAACCACATAAGCAGAAGCCATTGAACTCACTATAGCAAATGCCACATTTTCAATCCGGCATCGGTGACCTTCTGGCTGTTTAGTGCCACCAATCCTGAATAATGACTAATAAACATCCCTAAGTAATTAGCAATTTAGTCGTGTTTTTTGGGAAAAGTCATGAAAAATATAGTCTAAATTATTAATTTTTATTTCTTAAAGGTTTATTTATTTAAATCTCTATACCCCACGTGGGGTTCAAACTCACCACCCCAAGGTCAAGAGTCTGACTGAGCCAGCCAGGCACCCCTAGATCATTTACTTCTAAATTTAGCGTGTGATTGATGAAGCTTGCCAAAGGAAGGACCCTGGGAGAGAGTAACTTGGGTTGGAAATTTACAGCCCAGGCTCCTGAGCCCAACTTAGCCTTTTCTGCCCCTTCCCTATTGTGGTAAAATACATGTATCAAAAGGTTTACCATTGTAACCATTTTTGAGCATACAGTTGGTGATGCAGTGTTGCTGTACAGCCATCACCATCTCTAGAACTTCTTTTTTAAAGTTAATTTTTTAAGAGCAGTTTTATTGAAAGCGTGCATCTGTGTGAGCAGGAGAGGATGGAGGTAGAAAGGGAGAGAATCTTTTTTTTTAATTAAAAAAATTTAACGTTTATTTTTGAGAGAGATAGTGAGCGAGCAGAGGAGGGGCAGAGAGAGAGGGAGACACAGAATCGAAAGCAGGCTCCAGGCTCCGAGCTGTCAGCACAGAGCCCAACGCGAGGCTCGAACCAACGATCCGTGCGATCGTGACCTGAGCTGAAGCCGGACGCTCAACCAGCTAAGCCCTAGAGAGGGAGAGAATCTTGAGCAGTCTCCATGCTCCGTGCGGAACCCCGGGCCGGGTTCCATCTGGCAACTGTGGGGTCATGACCTGAGCCGAAATCAGGAGTCACATGCTTAACTGACTGAGCCATCCAGGCGCCCCCCCAAAACAGTTTTAGGTTCACGGTAAAATTAGGAAGAAAGGGTAGTGCTCTCTCTTGTGCTCCCTGCCCCACACATGTAGTGCTCCCCATCGTCAGCATCCCTCCCAGAGTGGCGCGTATATTACGCCTGATGGACCCACACCGACACGTCACGGTCACCCCGAATCCATAGTCAGTGTCGACATTCCATAGTTTTGGACAAATGTGTGGTGACCTGTGTCTGTCACTATGGTGTCATACAGAAGAGTGTCACTGCCCTAGAAGTCCTCCGCGCTCCACCGCGTCATCCCTCCCCTCCTCCCAACCCCGGCAACCGTTGATCTTGTTCTTGTGTCCACAGTCTGGCCGTTTCCAGAATGGAATCGAGCTGGGGTTACACAGCGTGTAGCCTTTTCAGGCTGACGTCTTCGCAACAAGCATTTACGTTTTCTCTGTGCTTCGCTGTGGCCGGGAGCTCGTTTCTTTTTATTGATGAGCAGTGGTCCATCGTGCATACGTGCCGGTGTTTTTTATTCATTCGCCTGTTATAGGGCATCTCGAGTATTTTAAATTGTGAATCAGACTGCTATATGTAGGGAGAGGTTTTTGTGTGGACCTGGTTTTCAGCTCTGTTGGGCACATACCCAAAGTGCAATTGCTCAGATGTCCAGAACTCTTGTCACCTTGCAAAACTGAGACTCTGTACACGTGAAACCATAGTCCCCATTTCTCGTCCCCGGACAGCATGGTTCTACTGCGTCTCTGAATGGCACTTTGTCTTTTTATGACTGATTTCACTTAGCGTGATGTCCTCAGAGTCATCCATGTTGTGGCACGTGTCGGAATTTCTTTAACTTTTAAGAACATATGATATTCCGTTTTATGTATACGCCGCATTTTGCTCATGCACTTACCTGCACCTGTCTCTGGGCACTTAGGTTGCTTCTGCCGTTGGCTGTTGTGAATAATGTTGGTGTGAACACGAGTGTGCACATGTGTCTTCAGAACACATTCTGACTTCAATCTTTTGGATATGCCCAGAAATGGGATATTTTAGCTTAATTTTTTTAAAGGAATTGCCGTACTGTTTTCCACAGAGGCTGCGCTATTTTACACTCCCACCGGCAGTGTGCAAGGGATTCCGTTTCTCCACTTCTTTGGCAATACTTGTTCTTTCTGTTTTTTTTTTGTTTTTGTTTTGAAGGTCTCTGTTCTAATGGATGTGAGGAGGTGTGGCTTTTGTAAGGAGGGGGGATAGTTAGGAAAGACGGTGTATATGATACGAGATGTGAGCTGTAGATTCGGCACCAGGAGCATAGGCATTTCTCTTCTAATGCGGTTTTCTCTGGCATGAGACGCTAAGGCCTCAGTTAGGTGAGGGAGGGGAAGGCAGTGTTCCAGGCAGAAGGAAAGCAGAGCGTGAGTAGTCACTCGGCAGACAGACTAGCGGGGCTCCGTCGGCTCCGTCAGCAGGGCTTGCTTCTGCCTCGGTTGCTGCGTATGTGCGGAGCGCGGAGGTTTGAACCGAACCAGAAATGGAGTACTGGAGAGATCGAGTTGGTGAGTGAAGAGGGGTGGTCATGAGCCGGGATGTGTGCCAGATTTTGGAGACGATCCGTTTATTAGTAAGAATCCAACAATGCTTGTCAACTGAAACATAACGGGGGCTACAAATGTAACTTTAAAGTTCGTAGCAGCCACATCGAAGGGAACTTGATTGTGTGAGTGTACTTAATCCAGCGTGCACAGCGCATTATCGTCCCAGCGGACGGCTGGCGGAGGTGCGGGTGGGGGTGAGGCCCCGAGAGCTGGGATGTCTGGAAGAGGAGGCACTTGGCCACACTGATGGGGAGGGTGCGGGGCTTGACCGGGGCCTGACTTCTGGGGGACCTTCCACACCGTTGTTTTTTGTTAGGACTTTGCCCTTCCAGGGGCTGGATCCGTGGGTTTTTGCTCGCCATGGCCCTCCCCAGTCTCCACTGAGAGAAGTTACTGGAGTTATTACAAGGTGCTCCTCAAATTGTCTCGACCACTTTGATTTTATTGTCATCTAAATTATGTGTCTTCCAAACTATGCGGATTCGTTTCCCTTTCTTGTGTTAGAATACGAACCCACTGGGTTGTTCCTGGAGCATATGAACCACATTCCATTTCTAAAATCGGGTGCTCTGTGTTTCCACATGTTATGGGCCAGTAGCTTGTGTTTTGTGACTGACAGTAGAATGTGTGTGTGTAAGTGTAAGAGAATCAGAAATCAAGGATCCAGAGCACTTGGGTAGTTGTCCCCCATTCTGAGTCTGGATGTCTTTGCTAATAAAGCCCCCCGTTTTTAATGGGGTCTTGAAGGAAGAAAGCAAAACCCCTTCAGGCAAGTTAGTATTGTTTTTTTAATGGGCAGGCTCTTGCATCTTATTTTATTTTATGTTGTTTTGAATATTTATTTTTGGGAGGGAGAGCACACACCCTGGGGAGGGGCAGAGAGCGAGGGAAACAGAAGATCTGAAGCAGGTTCTGTGCTGTGCGGCTCGAACTCGTGGGCCGTGAAGCCGGGACCTGAGCCCGAGTCAGACTCGTAACTGGCTGAGCCACCCAGACGCCCCTGCATCTTTACTATTGAGTGTGGAACTCACTCTTGTTTTGGTGCACCAGTGTCCTCGTGAGCTAACGGAGATGTACATTTAAGATCAGTGTGTTCACGGTAGCAATTCTTCTTTGGACAGCCTGAGTGAATTGTTAGTATGTGTATATAAAGTAGGCTCCATGCCCAGTGTGGGGCTTGAACCCACGACCCTGAGATCAAGCGTGGGATGCTCTGCCAACTGACCAACCCAGTCATCCCCATGAAGGATATATTTAAAAAGACAATTGTAGACCCTTTGAGAGTTATTTTAAATATCGTAAAAGTAAAACGTCATCATTATAGAAAATTTGGATGATACAGAAGAATGGGTGGAGGGAGAAAAGGGCAGCACAGTTCCATCATGTGAGACCGTCCTGCCCTGTTTTTTTCCTTCTAGTCTTTTAACTAGGAGTTCTGTTTCAATTTTAAAATCACGGTGTTACATTATTTTGTTTCTTGTCTTTTTCACTTCACATCATGATGCTATCATTTTTTGCTATAAAATTAAACATTTTCATGTTGTGTTAATATTTTGTTAGTTGATCTATACTTTAACTATTGAGCCTTTAAGTTATTTGTACTTAGTAAATGTTTTCTTTTCTCCATGAAGATGATTTGTTTCCTGATTATGAAAGTATTGTGTGCTCACTATTAGAAAATAGAAAAGTAGAAAGATTCAGCTATTTTGATGTATACCTTTTGGTCATTTTCCTACGAATATTTCTTTTGCAATGTTATATTTACACAAATACATAGAACTGTATTGCATGAGGTTTTTTTTAAAGATTATATATTAAATTACCATTTTTCCATGTCACCAACCTTCATAACAATCATTTGTAATACCTGTACAGAATTCCACCAAGTTATACGATTGTGTGCTTAGGTGTTTCTTAATAGATGTAAGGATTTTAAGAACGTGTGTGTGTGTATGTGAATGTGAATGCTGTGTTTTTCTAGGTCCGTCTCACCCATGAAATTAAACACAAGAATATCGTCACTTTTCACGAGTGGTATGAAACCAGCAACCATCTCTGGCTCGTGGTGGAGCTCTGCACAGGTAAGAGTGTATAAGACATGCCACCAATACATCCGCTTCAGGTAGTTTTGAAAAACATGTGGGTTTTATTGTTTTCCTTTTGCGTTACAAATAGAGGCACTTGATATGTTGACTAAGCTGGCTTGCACGTGCCTTGTTCGGATATGAGGGCAGGGTAAAGAGCAAGGATGTTTGGTAAGACATTTGGTAAGAGAGTAAAATTAGATTTGAGATTCACTTTGGTATAAAATACTACTAAATCACCTACGTAAAAATGTTGAAATATTTTTTGAGTGATTAAACTTATCCAACAAGCTTTCCTGTTGAATAAAAACCGAGTATTTTAGGTCAAGTAGCTGTCAGTTAGCTAATTAGTTTATAAAGTCATCATCTTTTTATGTTTATGAAGAGAATACTTGGCGTTTATAAAAACGTAGGCAGTGTGAACAAGTACAAGGCCGAGTCAGCAGACGCCACCTCCTAACAGGAGAGAGAAGGTGCTACAGCCCCTGCCCGAGCAGCGTTCTAGGGCCGCGTCGAGAGAGAAAGGTGGCGGAATACAGCGCTGCTTTCTGGGAGTTCAGTTTCAGGGGCTCCAGAGGAGATGCGCCACTGTTAGTGTGCTTCTGTTTACACTGAGTAATAATAAAGGATCATTAAATATTAAATAGTAAGTAATTTCTAGTTTATGAGTCTTAACCTATTGGCACTTACAATTTATAACAACAAATGATCAAATTAGTTTTTTGGAATAATAACTTACTTGGATTTTATTTTCTTCTGAACCATTAGGAAAGGACTGTGGTTTACTGATGTTTACAGCTGCGCTGTTGAGGTGATCAGGGAACTTGAACTTTTCCTGTGTTACCTTTTGCTTCAGCTGTTTTCTACTCCCCCCCCCCCCCCCCGCCCCCCCATCATTATAGCCTTACTAATTGATGCCTGTATTTGGAGCAGATCCGTACCTAACAAAACAAAAATAACCCCCAAATACCTCCTACTTTAGTCACAGTGTTCTGATTGAACTTTCAGGTGCTAGGTAAGACTTCTTATTTTTTATTTTTTAAAAGAGTTTAATTTATTTAAGAGCGAGGACTTAGCTATGCACGTGTGGATGGGGGAGAGGGAGGGAAGGAGGGAGAGAGAATCTTAAGCAAGTTCCATGCCCAGCACAGAGCCCTGTATGGGGCTCCATCTCACCACGTGAGATCGTGACCCAAGTCGAAATCAAGATTGGGATGCTTAACCATTTGAGCCACCCAGGTGCCCCAAGACTTTTTTTTTTTTTTTAAAAGAGATAGAAAAAGCATTTTGTTTGAACCTAAGTTAGGACGGCTGCTTGGGACACACAATCATCACAAAGAAGAGCGCTCTGGGGAAGGAACTTTGTGTGCAGGGTTATTTATGTTTCTCTAAACTTGGCTCCTCTTGGAATCTTGATGCTTTAAAAACAGGTTTTTTGTTTGTTTGGTTGTTTTTGTCCTGGCACTTAGATGGTAGAAATGTGAGCGGGATCTCGGAAGAGCAGAGAGCTGGATTTCACAATGTGTTTGCCTTTGACACGATTTCCTCAGTGAAGTATGCTAAAGGCAGTGAACTTCTGTTAAGGAAAGGCGTCTTTTCTGCCATGCGGTGCTTTGCAGAATGTGACCCCACTTTGCACAAGAGTCAATGTGGCTATACTTTGTATAATGTGGTTTTTTTTCTTTAAAAATTTTTTTTTTTACAGTTTTTATTTATTTTAGAGAGAGAGAGAGAGTCAGCATGAACAGGGGAGGGTCAGAGAAAGAGAGAGACACAGAATCTGAAGACCGGCTCCAGACTCCAAGCTGTCAGCACAGAGCTCGATGTCGGGCTCGAACCAAAGAACTGTGAGGTCACAACCTGCGCCCGTCAGACGCTTAACCGACTGAGCCACCCAGGCGCCCCTGTATAATGTGTTTTAAATGCGCAGTTTGGGTTAGGATTTACCTCTGGTTTTGCAGCGGTTCAGTTCCTACCTGGAGTTCGCAGTCACGGGCTCTCCCTTCAGAGGGCTTCTGGCCTGCTTGTGTGGGGACCGCACTGTTCCCCCAGCCCAAGCAGTCATTCTCTGGCAGCTGACTCTGGAGTGTGGACACAGGTCACCCTTAGGGTGCTTGGTGCACTGTGTTCATTCATGTGTGTATTTCCCCTGCCGGTCTGTCTAGGTGTGGTGATTAGATCCGGCTTTAAAGCTCTGTCTCCCGGCATTGAACCTCCTGGAGGCATTGTGTTAGTGCTGGGGGCTAAAATCGGTGATTTAATCAACTTGCAGGTGGTTCCTTGGAAACGGTTATTGCTCAAGATGAAAACCTCCCAGAAGATGTGGTGAGAGAGTTTGGAGTTGACCTCCTCGCTGGATTACGTCACCTTCATCAACTCGGCATTCTCTTCTGTGACCTTTCTCCAGGCAAGGTAATTCATGAAGTTTGATTTCCTAACTGCTCTGTCTCAAGTTTTAATGCCTTCTCAAAGGTGTTTTTAACTTTAGGTAAAATTTAGAACATCTTGAAATTGACTTAATATTTTTAAAATAAAAACATAATGCCATATTTTAGCTACCTTTTTAGCTGCCTGTTGCAGTAGCTTTTAGAGCGCAAAGTCTCCCCTCCCTCCAGAGTCCCTTGAATAAGTATCATTGCTGCTGAGGTATATTGTGAATGATGAGCTCAGTATATCTATAAAATAAGCCTCTTAGCTCTTAAATTGTGGTATCTGATTATGAGCCGCTATTTTGGTTTGATAATGGCGGTTTGGGCTTTGCTTGATTACTGGTACTATGGGTCAGGCAGCTGCTTTTCTGGTAAAACTAATGATCTGTAACTAAACATGCTTCAGGGTGGTAGAGTCCTGAAACCTGCTCAGTTTCAGTGTCGCAGTTGACCCTGACGCTTAGAAGTTGTGTGAACCTGGACAAGTTACCCCTTCTCTCTCTGTGTCTGTGAGACAGATTATGGACTATATTTAGGTTAAGCTTCTAGGACATTTTCTGGTGCTTTCGATCAGTGGCATCTATTATTTATAAGTACATGTGCTTAGGGATTGTCCTTGTTACTGGTTTGAGCTGCTACTTTTCCCGTGTTAAGATGCACATGATGAAGTAAAAAAGTTAAATGTTGTTGTTATAGACCCTCTGGAAGAGAACATCTAAAAATCCAGAAAAAGTGTCTAATGAGTACAGTTCTTGTTGGAAATATCTCTGTACTTGCCTCAAGTCTGCAACCACTTAACTGTGGTCGCAGCCCTGAAAGCAGCTGTAGACAACGCGTGACTGCAGTGTACAGCTTTGTTTCAATAGAACTTTATGGACACTGGCATGTTAGTCTCATAATTTACACATCTCAGTAAACCTCCTCGTATTTCCATCTTTGCTGACCATTGAGAAATTGAAAAACCACTCTTAGCTCCTGCTTCTGTGAAAACAAGTCCTGGCTGGAGTCTGGCCCCGTCTGTGGCCGTACAGCTCGGGAGTTGTTCCAGTTGAGGCTCGTGTTCTGTGTAGTCTAGGAAACTCCTGCGGATTTGTAATGTAGCCTTTTGATCAGGGGTTGGCAGGGCCTGGCAGCATGACCAGTTCTGCAAATGAAGTTTTATTGGAACACCTCTTTTTATTTACGTATTGTCAGTTGGCTGCAGAGTTGAGTTGTCGGGACAAAGATCTTATGGCCTGTGAGGTCTAAAATGTTTATTAACTTACAAAAAATTGCAAATTGCTGACCCCTGCTGGTGGTTCTCAAAGTGTGTTCCCCAGACCAGCAGTATCTGCATTACTTGGGACTCCTTAGATATGCAGGTTCTTGGGTCCTACCCAGACCTATTGAATCAGAAACTGGGGGTAGGGACTGGCAGTTGATCTTAACAGGACCTATGGGGGATCTGGTGCTCAAAAAAAATTTAAAAGCCACTGTAATAGATAACCAGACATCCTTAGTATTTGTGACCAAAAATTAAGGGTAAACTTTATTTATTTATTTACTGATTTTTTAACATTTATTTTTGAGAGAGAGATAGAAAACAACACACACACACAGTGTGTGACGGGGTAACAGGCAGAGAGAGAGGGAGACACAGAACCTGAAGCCAGCTCCAGGCTTGGAGCTGTCAGCACAGAGCCCGATGCCAGGCTCAGACTCCCAGACTGAGAAATCATGACCTGAGCCGAAGTCAGACACTTAACCTACCAAGCCACCCAGGCGCCCCTAAATTGCTTTTAAAAACAAAGATGCCCCTGTCCTGCTGTGACTGCCCCGAGATAGTGTTAATGGCTCTGGGGGAAAAGATTCACGTAGGGGAACCCTGGCGCGGCTTCCCCGTGTGAAGGGTGACTTGTGATCAGAGATCGTGTTAGCGGGCGTGAGGGCGCACCTAGCACGTGCTGGTCGTTGTCAAAATACCCTTTGCCTGTGTAGCCTTAAAGCAATCTGAAGGGTTCAGTATTCTTTTTCCCATTTTGCAGGTGTAGAGACTGAGCTATACAGAGGTAAGTTCTCCAGCTCAGGCTGCCAGTAAGTGGTGGATCCAGACCGAGATCTTTACCTCCAGAACCCTCATTTTGAACCCTTGAGTACATAGCGCGGACCGGTGGGTTTCCAGACCCCGCTCAGCGGTCACGGAGGATTGGCGAGTGTGTGTAGATCGTTCCACATGCGTCGGTCTTTCCCCAGCGCCTGTGGTTTCCCTCTGGTTATGATGTGTTCATTGCATACATCTGAGAACACGCCATTTAATATTTAATTCCCTTATTAAAATGCTGGATTTAGTTTTCTTCAGCTTCTTTTAAAATTGTGTGCATTTAAAGTTTTGAGTTGGGATGAAGCAGAAAAGCCCGTGCTCAGAGTTCCTCATTGAGATGAGGAGAGGACGGATGGAAGTGCAGACGGAATTGGATTCTGACCACATTTTTTAATCCGTATAGGTGCTCTTGGAAGGGCCTGGCACACTGAAGTTCAGTAACTTTTGCTTGGCCAAAGTGGAAGGTGAGAATTTGGAAGAGTTCTTTGCTTTGGTGGCAGCAGAAGAAGGAGGAGGTGAGAGCGGGGAAAGTGCACTGAAGAAAACAGTGAAGGGCAAAGTCAAAGGTACGCAGGACGCTCACAGGTCAGAACCCTGGGTGCGGGCTGCCCGGGTCACGTGTTTAGGAGATAACGTCCAGTCAAAATAATACATTTGTGCCATTTTTGACAGTCAAATAACATACTGAATATAACAGTAGGAGGAGCCTGGGTATGGGGATGGCTTTGCCCATAGCCTCGCGGGTGTGCATAGACCCAGGACTGTGAGGTGCGGGGAAGGTCTCGTAAACCTGGAACCTGTCCTTGGCTCCTTATATGCCTGTCCGCTCGTTAGAACCTAAGGATGGCCGTTTTTTCCTGCCTGCTTCTGCATTCTGAGCGCTCGGAACAGTTCCCGGCATACACTAGCGGCTCAATAGATACTTTTTCAACATTGTTGAGTAGCTAGTGTTCTGAAATTAAGATTTTGAGGGCACATTTTTGGGGGTGGTTCTGACGGTGAGATGGGGTCTAGGATGTTAAGAGTCCCTATACTTGAGGGGAGATTGTGTGAAGCGATACCCCTTTTGTAATATTATCTGTGTAAATCTGTCGTCGAACGTAACATATGTAATCATTTTTCTGTATTGCCTTTTAATATTCAATGCTGAAGGTAGGGACTTCATAGTCGTTTGTTCATTAGTACGTGTGTTGATTCGTGTCAAATAAATTGGATAAATCAACAGAAATTTAGGCATGTTCTAGATACTGGAAATACGAATGTGGACAGACAGGCCAAAGTCCCTGACCTTGCATTTCTCGCTGAGGTGGAGAGGCATGGTCACGTTCAACACGCTTAGTGGCGCGTGCCCTGGTTATGTGTTGGGCAGGGTACCTGGGTGCCTTGGGGTCTTCCTTAGATCTCGTTCCTCAGGATTTGGCAAATGGAAAGGCAAATAGGCCTTCCATTAAGTGTCAGGTGAATGAGGTGAATGTATATATGCAATGTGATCGTCTGGTCAAAATGTCATGTCGGAGAACTTTAAAACTTGAGGACACAAGAGGCTGCTGCTGTGGCCGCAGTGGGCCCTGGTGATAGTATTTGCTGGAAGGTTTACCTCAGTAGAATTTTATTTTCCAGATAATTGGTGATTACTCACTTCACGGAAAGCATATTCTCATTGGAAGATGGGAGGTTTTTAGGTCGAGGTTTGGAGGGTGCACAGCAAGTGGCCAGCTGTGTGACTTAGGGGATAATGGGGAACCCTCTAAGCTTCGATTTCTCCCATCAGTAAATCAGGGAACTTGCTAGCTCAAGAGTATGCTATTTATTTTTTTAAACATTTTATTTAGTTGGGCAGAGAGAGAGAATCCCAATCCAGGTCCTCCCTGTCAGCGCAGAGCCCGAAGCGGGGCTTGAACTCACAAACTGTGAGATCACGACCTGAGGCGAAATCAAGAGTTGGACGCTCAACTGACTGAGTCCCCCAGGCACCCCGACAATTTGCTGTCTGTGTAATGTTAAGCCTTGTGTAAAGTGTCTGTGGCAGACCTTAGTGCTTTTCAGGAAAGATTCCCTGTTCTTCTGGATCCACGGGTCGCATCCTCTCCCTGCCAAAGCTAAGGAAATGTGAGCGGAAGTGACAGGAGGTGCATGGAGGCGGGGATTTTCAGAGCCAGTGTGCAGTGGGCTACACTCCCCCACCCCCTGTCTTGGTGATGGAGGCAGCACGTGTAGAGCTGGAGTCTCTATCAGCCTGGCTCTCTGAGTGGCTGAAGAACAGAGCGGGGGGTTGACCCGCGGCGGACATGGACTTTGAGTAACACATAAACCTCCGTTGCTGAGCCGGTGGGAATTCGGGGTGTTAATGCTGTATAACGTATTCCAATCAAAATACTATAATCAGAGGTTCTTTGGATTAAATTCTTAGCTTAAAAAAAAGAAGGTACATACGAATTGTGCCACATCTCTAACTCAAGTGGATTTCCAAAACCTGTTCACATTACCTATTCTTGTAAACGAAACCTTAAAATTAGAAAACTTAAAAAAAGGTGAAATGCCCACGAAGGTATATATTGATGTGTGTGTTTTCTTGCTATGTATATTTTTGCCTTACCAAGTCTCATAGTAGCTTTGTTTTCGGGATCGTTACAAATGCCTGACGAAGTCGTTCTTTATACTTGTAGGCTCTCTTACGTATACAGCGCCTGAAATCCTGAGGGGTGCTGACTTCTCCATCACCAGTGACCTCTGGTCCTTGGGCTGTCTGCTTTATGAAATGTTTTCAGGTGATTACTTTCTGATACAGTTTAAATCAAAGCTGGGCACACACAGAAGGATGAAGTCTGTTGTAGTTTGCGAGTATTTAGCCTGGAAGATGTGCAAAATGCTAGCTTTTCTAAATTTTTGTATATCCTGGTTTTGGCTTGTCTTCCTGTGTATTCCTCCTGTACGCTTGGTGTCCAGGCAGGTGCCCAGAACCTTTGGCATCCAGGCCAAGGGACTGTTGACAGACACGTATTTTTCATGATAAGCATTTGGAATGTTCAAATGTGCCTACTTTTTAAAAGGTGATTATTAGAAGTTCTTGTATAAAGGTACCTGTGTCTGTGAATTATTCAGGTGTGTCCAGTGGCCCACGCGGCCTTAGATAATGGTTCGTGCATATACTAGCATCTTTGTGAGGATGATAGGTTTTGAATGACAGAAATAGAAAAATATACGGACAGTGTCCCTGGTCTGGACCAGGCATTCAGTAAGCAGTTACTGCTGTATCTATATTTTCCTGTAAGTTGTGTAGTCTTAACCTATCTGTAGTTGAGATCTATTTAGGGCTATAGCTTGGTAATAGCAAACTATTGTTTAATTTTACAATTTTTCATGTAATTTCAGGAAAACCTCCATTCTTCTCAGAAAGTTTTTCAGAATTAATTGAAAAAATTTTTTATGAGGATCCTTTGCCACCTGTTCCAAAAGGTAGGAATTTTGGGGCCCCTGGGTGGCTCCGTTGGTTAAGTGTCTGACTTTGGCTCACATCATGATCTTATGGTTTGTGGACTGAGCCCCACATCGTGCTCTGTGCTGACAGCTCAGAGCCCGGAGTTTGCTTAGGATTTTGTCTCCTCTCTCTCTGCCTCGCCGCTGCTTACGCTCATGCTCTCTCACTCAAAAACGAAAATTAAAAAAAAAAAAAACAACCCAAAAGTTAGGGTTTTTCTTTAATTATAAATGCAGTTTAGTTTACATCTGACACTATTAATGGTATACTGTTAACCAAAATCTGTTTTTGATTTCTAACCTCCAAATTCACATTTTATAAATAGTCCCAAATTGATATTTTAAAGATTTTAAAATGTTTGTTTCTTTTGAATGTACTATTTACTTAATTTGTACTTCTGCTCCTTGTAGTTCTTTCTGCTTAGTGCTGGAGTAGGGGCGGGTCAGGCCTTTGTCAGCTGCCCCTGACAAGTTTCTAACGTCTTTAAACTAGATAAAGTTGTGGGGTCTTAACAGGATTGGAACTTTAATCATATGAATTTTGATTAATCTAACCATCTACCACTAAGAATTTTAAGGCAAGGAAAGGAAAAAACCCCAAAAGGCCCGAACATAGTAAAGCTGTTTTTTACACACCAGAAGAAAAAGGAGTTTTAAGATAAACAGATGAAAACAACTTTACGAAGAAAACTTTCAGAAGTAATTAAGGGAAAAACTGGGAATACACAATTCTTTTAGGATTTCCAGAGTCCTCCTAAGTGAAAAAGCCAAACAAAATGTTATTTTGAAAATAGTCCATAGTACTTAAAAAAAAAACTGCTTATTTTTTTCTTTAACTTTATGTTAAAAATGGTTGATTTTACAAAATGTTTCCTGTAATGATGACTTTGGGTTATTGTTTTGGTTTTGGATATTAGAAGTATTGATGATTGTTTTGACCTTGTAAGCTAAAGATTTTCAGGCAGGGAAGAGAAATCTGAAAATCGAGGTGTCAGAGATCTGGTCAGGATACGTCCGGTGACCCACACTTAATTCGGGATCTTCATCAGACTGTGGCCACAGTGCCCGGTGGCGCCCTCTGTTCGATGCCTTTGTCCACTGTCTTCATGGCTACTTGAATCCACAGACTGATAATTTATACCACAGACTATGTTATATTCTGTCTAATTTAAACATTTACAGGGGCGCCTGGGTGGCTCAGTCAGTTAAGCGTCCGGCTTCGTCTCCAGTCATGATCTCATGGTTCGTGGGTTCAAGCCCCGCATTGGGCTCTGTGCTGACAGCTCAGAGCCTGGAGCCTGCTTCCGTTTCTGTGTCTCCCTCTCTCTCTGACCCTCCCCTCCTCGCACTGTTTCTCTCTCTCAAAAATAAATAAAAAACATTAAAAAAAATAAACACAGACTACTGGAATTGGACAGCATCATAATATTGTGACATTATTTTCCCATTAAAAATCTTTAAAGGAGAGAAGCGGAGAAAAGAGGGATTGTAAGCATTCTTATCATGGTGCACTATAAAACCAAGTTGGTCAAATTAAGGAGGCCTCGGGAAATGAGGCATAACTAAACGTTGAAGCCGGGGATATGCTGACAGGGCTGGGGATCCTGACTGGGCTTATTCAGGGAGGAGGAAGGGTCGAGTTAGTCCAAGTTTAGTTTCTGAGATTCATGTTTTTTATGGTCTAGGAAAAAGTGTTCTTTTATTCTTATGCCCGCTCCTCCCCCATTAAATGGAGGATGTAATTGTTAATAATGGAGTCAGTGTTCTCTTACAAATGTGTGCTCAAATACTGCCGCTCCGAAGTTCTTGTAGGGTATACGTTCATGTACTTACCACGTTTTTTTTTCTTTTTGGGAATCAATTTGTGTATAGATTCTTCTCTTCCTAAGGCTTCTTCAGATTTTATTAATTTGCTGGATGGTTTACTTCAGAAAGATCCTCAGAAAAGGTATGTGTGGAAGAATTTTAATATGAATAAGGAAAAGAATCTTTTTCTCTTTTCATGTACTTGTAAAATAGTACTGTTCTTAATATACACAGAACTATTTAAATTACTTCTTTAAAGAAAAGAAATCTGAGTTTACATTAAAAGTATTTTCTCTTTGCAAGATTTTTGTTTTAAAGTTTTTATTTTAGGGGTGCCTGGGTGGCTTAGTCGCTTGAGTGTCCAACTCTTGATTTCGGCTTGGGTCACGATCCTGAGGTCACGGGATTGAGCCCCGTGTCAAGCTCTGTGCTGAGCATCGAGCCTGTTTCTAATTTTCTGCCATTACTGCAACCCAGAAAATCCACACTGTGCCCATTAGCCTCTCAATACTCTCCTTGTGACAGGATTATCATAAAAACACACCACACCCAAATACCAGAATGAATGCTGAAAGTGGAAAGGAGTCTGGCTTTTAGGTACCTTTTTATTTTTAAAAATTTTATTCTAGAATGCACGAGTGGAGGAAAAGGGCAGAGGTGGGGGGTGAGGGGAGCAGAGAGAAAGCGATCCCAAGCAGGCTCTATGCTCATTGTGGAGCCTGACGTGGGACCAGGTGTGGGATGTGATCCCCCGAGCCTGGGATCATGACCTGAGCCGAAATCAGGGGTCCGATGCCCCGTTGACTAAGCCGCCCAGGCGCCCAGCCTCAAGTCAGAGCGCTGGAGAACATTTGACTCCTGTACAGACATGTGACATGTAAAATCATGAGGTTGATTTTCTTGTTTATTTCTAAATGAAATACTAAAAGTGAAGTCCCAGAAATGAAAGTCAAGAAGCAGGTAGGGTGTGTAGAATAAATGATGATAGAATTATAGATTGATAATATCTTTAATATAGTTACTTTAAATTGTAAGGTACAGGGCGCCTGGGTGGCTCAGTTGGTCGAGCGTCTGGCTTGGGCTCGGTCATGACCTTGCGGTTTGTGAGTTTGGGCTCTGCATTGGCCGTGCTGGTGTCCGTGCAGGGCCTCCTTCAGATCTTCTGTTCCCTCTCTGTGTCTCTCCCCCTCTCATGCTCTCACACTAAAAAAAAAAAAACAAACCGAACAAAGGTAAAAAGTAATAATAAAATTTTAAGCTAATTATAGGGTCTCTTCATAGACTCTCTGAGAACCCAAAATCTTTTCCTCAGGCTCCAGGCGACAGGAGCCCTGAGACTTCCCACACTTAGTTCTCAGCCTCTCCTGTCCTGTGCCATGTACGGCTGCTCAGTGGCTATTTTGGGTGTTGCTACGAGGTTAACTGTGTACTACAGTGCAGGTAAAGTAGGACAGAACTGCAGGAGGACATGTGAATAGAGAAATTTGTAAATTATACAGTCTGACCCATGTAAGTGGGATGTGACTTGGGAATCATCACGGTAGATCCTGGTAAACAATTTTAACATCGGTGTTTTGCACAGGTTGACGTGGGCCGGCCTGCTGCAGCATTCATTTTGGAAGGGTGCTTTCGCTCGGAGAGACCACGAATGGAGCACCGAGAATCCCACCTTCAGGTAGGATCTGATCAGATGATCACGCCGATTACTGTTGTGATAACACAGTGTCAACGACGTGAATTTGTCTGCTTTCGTACTTGGAGAAAATCCAGCCTTCGATTAAGTGCGGTTTTAGCCGTGACCTTCTGTGTTCCTGATTCTGCTCATTTTTCTGATCAGCTGTTTACTCTCCAGTCAGTGACTGAGTGCGGTAGGCATGAGTCCTCTTCAGCATGTGTAGCTTCCTTCCCACCTTGCACGCACGTGGTGGGGTCCCCTCACCCCCTTTCGAGTTAGGCCTGGTCATGTGACGTGGTTTGGTTCATGAAGCGTGAGCAGAAGTGATGCATGTTCGTTCTCCGGAGGCCCCGGAAAGCTGGCGAGAGGCTGGCCGCGCGTCTTCCTCCTGACGGGTGACCCGATGAGCACAGCTCCCTGCCAGCCTTCGGTGGCCGTGTGCACGAGGGAGACAGAGTGCGGAGAGTAAGCCACGAGACTCGCGGGTCGTGTGTTACCGCGGCACCCCCACTCCTGTCCCGTCGTCATGAAGCCTGCTTAGCCCAGGACGCTTTAAAACACGACGGTGTTAAGAACAAGGTGAGGAGCAGTCGAATAAAGGCCCAATAATTGATTCCTCCCCACCCCCCATCTTACTCAGTGGTTAATGGCTGTGTGAGTTTTGAGTTTTGCCTTGGCGAATTCAGTGTATTGGATGGAGAAGTCTGAATTCTATCGAAGGTCTCTCTCAAACTTGGGTCTCTGTGATCCGGTGAGATTCACCCACGTTCCCACCGTTGCTACACTCTGTGGGGACTCACAGAAAGCGGGGCTCTGGTCTCGGTCCCCCGGTGTCCACAGGCACCGAAGACCTCTGACCCGAGTTTGTAGTCTTGTTAATCTGCGTGCCTTTGTTTTCTTCTCTCGCCTTCTCGCCCTTGCTCGGACTTTTTCAGTCAGACCTCGAATCAGGAGTGACGAACGTGAACATCTTTGCTTGGTTTCTGCCTTAAGATGAGAGCGGTCAGCCTTCTGCCATTACGTACAAGGAGCTGGGGGTTTGCAGAGCTGCCCTCCTTCCGTCCAAACAGTTGTTGAATTCTGTCAAGTGCCTTCTCGTACCTGGGGTTTTTCTTCCTTAGACTCTGGGTTTCGGAGCCAGCCTTGGCAGTCCCACGGGAAGCCCCCTCAGTCAGGGGGTGTTACAGGGTCTGGGTCTTGCTGGCTGTGTTTGGGGCCGAGCTGCAGGAGGACCGCGAGGGAGGAGGGGAAAGGGAACAGAGCAGCAGGGGTTTGTCTCCGGCCCTTGCGATCCTCGCGCTCTGGCTCGAGGAGCTGCCCCTCTGCCAGCTTGTCCCCTGGGAGCTGGGGGGCAGGGACAGACTAGAATGGAAAAAGAGAAAAAAATTAAACCGTGGCATTTCCTCTGGTCTGACTCTTTGGGGTCCCCTTTCCTGTTTCTTAGAACAGAAGCAGACGGCTTCTCTTAGGGGCTCTGTACGCGTGCGTTGAAGTCCAGGCCCGGCGCGGGGAGGAGTAAGCGGGACTCGCTGACGGCTTCCTGGTGCGGGGAGTGCGGGTCACTTGCCCCGTCTAGTTGTTTCTCAGGGATGCGGTGATAGACACGGTTAGATCAGAGCCTACGTATAGTAAGTGCTCACTTCAGCTACCCGGTGACCATGCTTATCTAACTCCATGGCTTTGCCGAGTGTTACATGCAATTTAATGAACTCTTCCAACCTCTTGTCATGCAGAATGCTTTGGAAAGCTCAAAAATGAGTTTGATTGTGTTGGCTTTCTCCTGCTGCACAGCAGAAAATTGACGGAGCATTCTGGAACCCAAGATTCCAAGGAGGTTGTGAAGCCTCAGAGTGGACCAGCCAAGGGGGAGAGGAGCAGTCAGCGACTCAGTCACTCTTTCAGACTAGGTGAGTCTTGGCTGGAGCACGCTCCTGCCGCTGAGGATGCCGTCTCTGAGAATCTCTGGGTTTGGTTGCCATTCTCTTTAAATTTCTGCCTGCATCATGCGCTGCTCATGGTAGTTTTGGTTCTTTACACATAATGGTTTTCTCTCCTGCCACAGAAAACCCAGCTGAGTTGCGGCCTAACAGTGCTGTTGGGGGCCAGCCGAGTGAGTCCATGTTTCTCCTAAGGTATGTGAGCTACAGAGCAGGAGGCAAGCCCTGCGTGACTGCGGTCCGGTCTGCTCCACGCGCCTGTCGTCCTGCCGCCGCCCGTGTTCTACGGAGACGGAGGGCAGGGCCGTGACCGCCAGAGTCCGGCATCTCTCTGCTTTTCAAGTTCGCGTCAGGGGCTGGCCAATGGAGTGTCTGTTTGGCTGTGCATTTTTCAAAGTTTTTAGCCAAATCAGGGGCACCTGGGGGCTCCGTCGGTTAAGCGTCCGGCTTCAGCTCAGGTCGTGATCTCACGGTTTGTGGGTTCGAGCCCTGTGTCGGGCTGACAGCTCAGGGTGTGGAGCCTGCTCCGGGTTCTGTGTCTCCCTCTCTCTGCTCCTCTGTTGGCTCCTGCTTTGTGTCTCATTCTCTCAAAAATAATAAGCATTAAAAAAAAAAAGCTTTAAACCAAGCTACCTGTCTTTCCTATTTATATGGGCTAAAACCTCATTTTTTACTTGCCTTTCAGATAGAATTGAATGTGAAATTTTAGCAGCTGAGCTTCTTTATTGGGTAAAGACTTTGAGGAAAAAGAGCAGGTTGTGTTTTAAAAATTTTTTTAATTTAAAAAATAAAAAAAATGTTTATTTTCGAGAGAGAGCGAGCGAGCAGAGGAGGGGAGAGAAGGAGGGAGACAGGATCAAAAGCAGGCTGTGAGCACAGAGCCTGATGTGGAGCTCAAACTCACAAACCATGAGATCATGACATGAGCCAAAGTTGGATGCTTAAGCGACTGAGCCCCCCAGGCATGCCATGTTACATGTTGTTTCATATGGAGGCTTAATAATGTTTATTTAATAATCATTGAAATAATTTTATCAAGAACAGAATGCTATTTTTATATAATAAAGACAAATGTATTTAAAATTTTAATACGTAAATGTTAAGTGCAGTTTTTTATTTATAGTTTTGGTCTTGTATACAAATAGTTTTATTTAATGACAAAGGGGTTATAACAATGAACTAGTATTTCCTGACTTGTTTTCCTATTTAAATATAAAGTATGTTGAATTTATCTATATACATCCTAGGCATTAATTCATTTTTTTTAAAAAAACTTTGTACAGTCTTTGGCATATTTTGTGAATTAAGTAACTACTTGTTTAATGAATGAATAAAAACATAAGTGAAAGAGATGAGGATCCTGATATTTGGGAATTTGAAGGAATTCATTAAGAAAGATCCTAATGGGGGTGCCTGGCTCAGTTGGTTAAGCAGCCGACTTCGGCTCAGGTCATGCTTTCAGGGTTCATGAGTTTGAGCCCTGCATCGGGCTCTGTGCTGACAGCTCAGAGCCTGAAGCCTGCTTCAGATTTTATGTCTCTCTCTCTGCCCTCCCCTGCTTGCACTCTGTCTCTCTCTCTCTCAAATACAAATAAACATTAAAAAAAAAAAAAAGACCCTAGTGATCTCAGTAGAAAAATTTCTTAAATGTGAAAAATTCCAAATCAGAGTCCCATGAGTAATGGAGTGACCCACAGAGTATGACCAGCATTTTAAAAATTTTTAATTTTTTAATGTTTGTTTATTTTTGAAAGAGAGAGACACACACAAGTGTGAACAGGGACAGAAAGAGGGAGACACAGAATCTGAAGCAGGCTCCAGGTACTAAGCCGTCAGCACAGATCCTGACACGGGGCTCGAACTCATGAACTGCGAGATCATGACCTGAGCCGAAGTCAGACACTTAACTGACTGAGCCCCCCAGGCGCCCCTGATCAGCATTTTTAAGTATTGGAGGAATATTAAAAATAGATGTAGATTGTAACTTATTCCTTATCCTACACAGATACCAAGATGATTTCCATCTCAAACATTTTCTGAAATAGAATTGTAAATATTTCCCATCCTTTGTAGACTGTCTGACCTATATAATTAAGTTACTCCTGCTGATATGAGCAGACATTAAAAAATAATAATAATGCCCAGTCAGTTGGGAATCTGACTTAAAAAAAATGTTTTTTTAACGTTTAGTTTTGAGAGAGAGAGAGAGACCGAGTACAAGCAGGAGAGGAGTAGAGAGAGGGAGAAAGGGAGACACAGAACCAAAAGCAGGATCCAGACTCTGAGCTGTCAGCACAGAGCCCGATGTGGGGCTTGAACCCATAAACTGTGAGATCATGACCTGAGCTGAAGTCGGATACTGTTCCCCCACGTGCCCCAAGAGTGCCTGACTCTTAATCTCAGCTCAGGTCTTTGTCTTAGGGTCGTGAGTTCAGGCCCTGTGTTGGGCTCTGCGCTGGTCATGGGGCCTACTTAAAAAAAGTGTTTTAAGGTTTCTGGTTAAAATAGAAAATACTGTGTATAACGTAGGTGCTATAAATAAATAATAAATTAGCCAGGAGATACAAGCTATTTACACAACAGGTGTCATATAAACACAAATCAGAGTTTCAGTGTAGGAGATCACCTAGAATCTTGATGTTCTACCATTTTTTCATGAGATGTGTTTTTTCCCAGATAATAGTAAGCAGGATAGTTTCTGAACTCTGAGTTATGTTGACTGATGTGTATTTCCAGTTCTCGCCCGACTCCGAGAACTAGCACTGCAGTCAGACTAAGTCCTGCTGAGGATATGACTCAACATTCACCACAAAGGGCCGCTCCTTTGACCAAGGTGAGCAGAGATGGAGTCAACCCTCCTTCCCTCCCTCCCGTACGGTGTGGAGACTCAGAGGAATAGTCCCCAGTTGGTCTCCAAACTATGATCATAATGACAGAATTTTCAGGTAAGTCATTTTCTTTGATTATCACCGTTTTTTCTGGTCAGCACTCTGACAAGAGAGTTGTTTCATAGTTAATTTTTTGATGGCAGCTTCAGTAAGATCTGCTTGACACCCCATTTCATTCACCCGCTTACTGTGTACAGGTCAGGGGCTTTGGGCATGCTCACTTCACGTAGCCACCCCACAGTCCGTCTGAGAACACTCATCGCCGCACGGGGGAACCCCGAGCCTCCTAGCACTCACTCCCACGTCCCTCCATTTCTCTTCCCCCTCACCCTAGGCAGCCACGCATCGTGCTTTCTTGATAAATTTGTCAGTGCTGGACATTGCAAATGAATGAAATAACACAGCATGTGATCCTTTGCCTCTGGCCTTTTTCACGTAACACAGTGTATCAGTACTATGTCCTTTTTATTGCCAAATAATCTGTTGTATGTACCACGTCTTTTCCCTTCGTCCGTTGATGGACACTTGGGTTGTGTCTCCACCTTTTGGCCGTTGTGGACAATGCTGCTATGAGTGTTTGCGTAAATGGTTTTGAGTGAGCGTGCGTTGAATTTCTGTTTATACCTGCAGGAGCGTAACTGCGGCATCATGTGGCAACTCTGTTAACCCTGTCGAGGAACTGCCCCCCTGGCGTGCCGTTTTACATTGTCACTAGCAGTGCGTGGGGCTCCCGCTTTTTACCCATCCATGACCAAGCCAGTCATTGCCTGTCATTTTTCCTAATTGTGGTCAAATACATGTTGCATTGAACTCACCACTTAGCTGTGTTTAAGCGTCCAGTTCTGTGGCGTTAAGTACATTCCCATTTTTGTGCCTCTGCCACCGCTGCCCACTCCAGAACTTTTCCTTTACCCCAGACTGAGGCTCTGTACCGACTAAACCACGGCTCCGTCTCCTTTTCCTCCCAGCCCTCGCACCCGCTGTTGACGCTGCCTCTGTGAATTTGCCTCATAATCTCATGTAACTGGAACCGTACAAACTTAGCCCTTTTGTGACGTGCTTATTACACTTTGCATGATGTCTTCAGGGTCTATCATGTGTTAGAATCTCATCGGTTTTTAAGGCTGAATGATATTTTCATTGTGCGTAGGTACCACATTGTGTTTATCCATTCATCCATCTTTGGCCGCTAGCGTTGCTTCAGCCTTTGGGCCATCGTGGATAATGCTGCATTGTAGCCGTACGGGGAAGTGTGGAATTATATCTAGTTCTGATGTGCATTTCTGATGACTAATTATATTGAACATCTTTTCAGTGTGCTTATGGGCCATTTGTATGTCTCCTTTGGAAGCATATCTTTTCAAATCTTTGCTCATTTGTTGAGTTGTAAGGAATTTATATATTCTGGGAGTGCGATTTATAAATGTTCCATTCTGTGGACTGTGTTTTCCAGTGGTGTCCTTTGAAGCAACGAAGTTTTAATTTCTATTTATTTATTTTGTATTTCAGAGTTAGCACAAGTGGGGGAGAGGGGCAGAGGGAGAGAGAGAGAATGCCAAGCAGGCTCCACGACTCAGCATGGAGTCTGTGGGATCACCGTGGGGTCATTATCTGACCTGAAATCAAGAGTTGCTGATCAGTTGACCTGAGCCACCCAGGCTCCCTGAAGCACTGAATTTTGTAATTTTGATGTAGTTCCAATTATCTTTTTGTGTGTGTGTGTAATTGCTTAGACTTACGGTGTCGTAATTTAGAAGCCATTGCCTACTCTAGGGTCACCGAGGTTTATGTCTATCCGTAGCTCTTAAATCCATTAGAGTTAAGTTTTGTATACGGCAGGAAGTAGAGGGTTCGGCGTCATTGCTTTGCACGCGGATTTCCAGTTGTCTCAGCGCTGTTTGTTGAAAAGACTGCTCTTTCCCCAGTTCGTTGTCCTGGCCTTCTTGTTGACTGTCAGTTGACTGTGGAGGTGAGGTTTGGTTCTGGCTCGCTGTTCTGGACTCTGATCTCTGCATCTTCCATGCTGGTAGCACAGTAACTAGCTACTCTTGATCACTGTGGCTTTTAGTAAGTTTTGAAGTTAGGAGGTATGATTCTTCCAATTTTGGTCTTTTTGAAGTTTGTCTTGGCCATTCTGGGTCCCGTCCATTTCCCTGTGAATTTTAGGATCAGTTTGTATGTTACTGAAGAGAAGCCAGCTTCCAGCCATTTGTGATGGTAATGACCTTGAATCTGTGGGTCATTTTGGGGAGTATTGCGTTTTAATCATGTAAAGTTTTCCTTCATGAATATGGGATGTCCTTCTATTTGTTTGGGTCTTTAATTTCTTTCATCATAGTTGTTTTTGAATGCAGAGGCATTTTGAATTAAAGTTTTTTCAGAGTTATCTCATTGTATTTATTGCTTGAGGGAAACCATTGCTTTCACTTGTTACTGTAGTTTTTATGTAATGTGTAATGCATTTAGACCAATGTGAAATTTATGTCTGCGTTGGAACGAAATATACATGCACTATAATAAAATCTCATTCTGCTAGTAATTGTTTAGTTATATGTGAGAGAAAATCGTGTAACAGTAAAAAATTCATTTCATTTTTATAATTTTGTTTTTTTAGAGTGAGAATGTGAGTAGGGAAGCGGTGGAAGGAGAGGGAGAGAGAATCCTAAGCAGTCCCCATGCTCAGTGCCACGTCCAACTCAGAGCTCGATCCCACGACCTGGGATCATGACCTGAGCTGTTTCCAAGAGTTAGATGCTTAACCAACTGAGCCACCCAGGCACCCTCGAAAAGGCATTTTGAAATGTAATAGATGTTGAATCTCTTCAGGCCATGGCTGTTGTAGAGGAGTGCAGTTAATCATTTTATTGAGAAAAGTCCAGCGGCAATTATATAAGTAGCATATAAGAGTTTATCTTGTGTAATTTTTAAGTGATCCTCTTTTATTCAATTACAAAATTTTTATACTTGTAGAAAATTTGGAAAATATATGCGAGGACAAAGAAAAACGAATTGTAATTTAATTATCTGGGGTAACTGGTTATGTTTTGGTATCTCCACTTCTGAGTCTATACATACATGTTCATTTTACAATTTAATTTTTTTTCATTTAGTAGATTGCAATGTTTGATCACTTTCTTCCTGAGAATTATATTTTATTTTTTGCTATTGTGAGTGGGTGTTTTATTTTTAGAATATATTAACTGTGCACACATTTCATTTATATATAGGAAATTAATTTTTACATATAAATTTCTAATTGGTCTACCTTACTAATTCTCATATTAATTATTTTTTAGTTCATTCGTTTTGGCCTTTTTTGAAGTCTTTTTGTCTTAAATGTCCATGCTTTTAAACATTACATTTTTTGTTGTACAAAGTTTTTCCTCACTTATTCTTCATGTTTTTTTTTTTTTTTTATAAGTTTGTTTTCTAAGTTGCAAAGGGGTAGTCTTGGTTTCTAAGAACTTTTTAGCTAATTAGTCCTTTATTCATGCCCTTGCCTCAGTTTTGGAGAATTTTCTCATTTTTCACTTCACTGGTGTTTTTTTTTTTCCCCTCCTGTTTTGTTCTGTTTGCTGGTCAGTGTTTCAGTGGAAGTTTTTTTGTTTTTGTCTTATTTTTGGTGGAAAAAAGTGTTTTTATTAAAGCATGGGGACGGGCTACATGGGCAGGAAGAGCTGCCTCAGTGGAAGTTCTTAATACATAAATACTCTTTTTGTCTGAGGTGACGCCCCACGGCGGTATGGCCCTAGGAAGGAGAGTTACATTTAAGTAGAACACAGGGAGAAATCTTACATATGGTTATTCATTTTCATTATGTGTTAACTCTACTTTAGGTTTTATTATTAAAAAAAATTTAATGTTCATTTTTGAGAGAGATAGGAGTGTGAGCACAGGAGGGGCAGAGAGAGAGGGAGACACAGAATCTGAAGCAGGCTCTGCGCTGTTAGCACAGAGCCCTACGTGGGGCTCGAACTCACTATACGTGAGATCATGATCTGAGCCCAAGTCAGACGCTTAACCAACTGAGCGCCCCAGTCTACTTTAGCTTTTATAAAGATAGAGGTGTTTAATGCTTAGGTAGTGAGGTAGTATCTGATCCTGAAATTCTTTTCTGCTATAATTTTAACTTCATACTGAATATTCTGTAAAGCAGAACATATTGGTGAGCGTTCAGTGGATGAATGATTAAAAATCGTGCCGGTAATTGGAAAACAAGTTTGCCTCATTGTAGCCTAGACATCAAACTATAGAAGATCTGTTCTCTGGTCCTAAGTAGCCTTTGTGATAGACGAGAACAGACCGGTTACTTTGAGCTTTGATTTTTCCTTCTGTAACAATGAGAATGCTGCTCCTCAGGCCTGAGGACTTTTGTGAAGCTCCGAGAAGACGGTCTCTGAGTGTTTTGAATAGCAACCTGAGGGACACGGGGACGGGGGACCCTTCCAGCAGTGGCTTAGGGTCTTCTTAGCCCACTTTGTAAATGCTCGGCAGTAGCCACAGAAACAAAGCCTCCTTTTTGTTCTTATTTCAGATTGCAAGTGAACACGTGAGTCAGCAGGACCTGGAATCCCAGATGAGAGCGCTGATCTACACAGACTCCGACCTTGTCATCACCCCGATTATTGACAACCCAAAGGTGGGGGACGACGCACTGAGAGCTGAGGGCTGAGAGCCCGGTGATACCTTCATCCCAAGCACCGTTTGCTTCCTTTCCTTTGTTGTTCCTCAACTTCTGTTTCGTTTGTGCCGCGTCTGCATTTCTAACGCCCACCCCGTGTGTGACCTCTCCTCTTCCTGCGTTACTTGTCCCTTCGCTGACTGCTGAGTGTCTTCCTCTTCTGTTATTTATTTATTTATAGTTTATTGCCAGGTTGGTTTCCATATAACACCCAGTGCTCTTCCCCACAAGTGCCCCTCTCTATGACCATCACCCCTTTTCGTCTTTCCCCCCTGCCTCTTCAGCCCTCAGTTTGTTCTCAGTATTCAAGGGTCTCTATTGATTTGCCTCCCTCCCTCTCCCTCTTTCCCCCCCTTCCCCTTCCCAAGGTTCCCCTGGTAGTTCTCTCCTATTAGACCTATGAGTGCAAACATACGGTATCTGTCCTTCTCCGCCTGACTTATTTCACCTAGCATGGCACCCTCGAGTTCCATCTACTTTGCTACCAATGGCCAGATTTCATTCTTTCTCATTGCCATGTAGTATCCCATGGTATAGATAAACCACATCTTCTTGATCCATTCATCAGGTGATGGACATTTAGGCTCTTTCCATGATTTGGCTATTGTTGACAGTGCTGCTATGAACATGCACTTCTGTACCCCTTGGGTAAATCCCCAGCAGTGCTATTGCTGGGTCATAAGGGAGTTCTATGGATAGTTTTTTGAGGAACCTCCACACTGTTTTCCAGAGCAGCTGCCCCAGTTTACATTCCCACCAACAGTGTAGGAGGGTGCCCGTCTCTCCACACCCTCGCCAGCATCTATAGTCTCCATATCTGTTCATTTAAGCACTCTGACCGGTGTGAGGTGGTATCTTAGTGTGGTTTTGTTTTGTATTTCTCTGATGTTGAGTGACGCTGAGCATCGTTTCATGTGCCTGTAGGCCATCTGGATGTCCTCTTTGGAGAAGTGTCTGTTCATGTCTTCTGCCCATTTGTTTTTCGGGTGTGGAGTTTGGTGAGTTCCTTGTAGATTTGGATACTAGCCCTTTGTCTGATATGCCATTTGCCACTATCTTTTTGCATTCCGTTGGATGCCTATTAGTTTTATTGATTGTTTCCTTTGCAGTACAGAAGCTTTTTATCTTGATGAGGTCCCAGTAGTTCATTTTTGCTCTTGATTCCCTTGCCTCTGGGGATGTGTCAAGTAGGAAATTGCTGCCATTGAGGTCAAGGGGACTGTTTTCTGCTTTCTCCTCGAGGGTTTTGATGGTTTCCTATCTCACATTCAGGTCCTTCAGCCATTTGGAGCTTATTTTTGTGTCTGGTATAAGAAAGTGGTCCAATTTCATTCTTCTGCATGTTGCTGTCCAGCTCTCCCAGCACTACCTGCTAAAGAGGCAGTCTTTTTTCCATCACATACTCTTTCCTACTTTGTCAAAGATTAATTGGCCATATACTTGTGGGCCCAGTTCTGGGCTCTCTATTCTATTCCATGGTCCATGTGTCTGTTTTTGTGCCAATACCATACTGTCTTGATGATGACAGCTTTGTAGAAGAGGCTAAAGTCTGGGATTGTGATGCCTCCTGTTTTGTTTTCTTCTTCAATATGACTTTGGCTATTTTGAGTCCTTTGTGGTTCCATACAAATTTTAGGATAGTTTGTTCTAGCTTTGAGAAGAACGCTGGTGCAGTTTTGATTGGGATTGCCTTGAATGTGTAGATTGCTTTGGGTAATAATGAAATGTCCTTTTCTGTGTCAGGTCCGTCCCCCCTCAGTCCATGGGCTTCTAGACCTCAGGCCTTAGTCCTCATTCCTTTGGTTTCTCCATACATCCTCGAATGGATTTCTCCGAACACTCTAGTCGTGGCTGTGTTAGGAAGGCAGATGTGAGTGAGCTCTGCTCCCCCCGCCGGGGTGGGTGGACAGGTCACAAAGAGACTAGCAGGTGCTCAGGACTGCAGGCCAGAGGGAGGAGAGACGCTGGGGGCCTGGGGAGGCGTGGCTCACGGTGCACTTCATACCCAGTGTGATTTTTGTTGCTTCACATCTCTTGGAGTATACTTCTGTGTTACTAGGGGATGATGAGTATTCTGAAGAAAAAAAATTAACTTCTCAGTCTCTCTGTATTACCTATTCTGTATTTTATTCTTCTTTTTAAGATGTCTTTTTCCATTTTAATTTATGACCATTTTCTCTCATTTCATTGGGGAACATTACTGTAATTTAGAACAAATGGGTTCTAGGGAGCCTGGGTGGCTCAGTTGATTAAGTGGCTGACTTTGGTTCAGGTCATGCATGATCTTAGGGTTTGTGAGTTCAAACCCTGCGTCAGGTTCTATGCTGACAGCTCGGAGCCTGGAGCCTGCTTTGGATTCTGTGTCTCCTTCTTTCTCTGAGCCTCCCCAACTTGTATTCTCTCTGTCTCTCTCCCTCTCTCTCTTGTCAAAAAACAAAACAAAACAAAACAAATGGGTTATTGAATGCATATTTTTCTACTAGGGTAGACAACATTTAATATAGATTACCCAGCTATTTTTCATAATAGAGCTAATTCTTTTTATGAGTTCAGATATCCGGCAGAGTAACTGTATATCATGCCATATTTAAACAGGTCATTTTCCCAGTGGACCTTCTAAGAACAGTCTGTAATGTCTTTTGACAATGTTCTTTCTGTTTATTTCTTTTTATAACCATACTTGTTTTGGGGAAGCCTTAGTTGAATTAAAAAAAATTTTTTTTAACATTATTTATTATTGACAGACAGACAGAGACCGAGCATGAGCAGGGGAGGGTCAGAGAGAAAGAGAGACACAGAATCTGAGGCAGGCTCCAGGCTCTGAGCTGTCAGCACAGAGCCCAATGCGGGACTTGAACTTACAAAGTATGAGATCATGACCTGAGCCGAGGTTGGGCACTTAACTGACTGAGCCACCCAGGCATCCTAGTTGAGTTTTTTTTTAAACTTTTAATTTTAGATATATAGAAAAGGTTAAAAAATAGAGTTCTGTGTACGTTTTACCGAACGTCTTCTAATGTTAGCATCTTACAGGACCATAGTGTGGTTAGCAAAGCTGGGGACCTAACGTTGGTGCAGTGCTATTAACTAAATCACCGAATTTATTTGAATTTGACCACTTGCACCACTGAGGTCCTTTTTCTCTCCCAAGGTCTCTTGTTCCACTTTGCTGTCAGGCCTTTTACTCCGACCTTCTGTCTTTGTCTTTCACGGCCTTGTAATTTCTTCATCTTTGCTTGGCCTTCGTGACCTTGATACTGGACGAACGCTCGCGAGGGATTTTGTAGGCTGTCTCTTGAGCTGAGTTTTTCTACGTGTTTCTCATGATCAGTGTGTGGGAGGTTACGCCTCTGGCAAGAATCCTACCAGCAAAGCTTTTTAAAATGCTCCATGGAGAGGTTTCGCAGCTGGTAGGTATAGAAATGATGGCTGAATTTTAAAATTAAAAGTCTCACGGCTTTCCTGGATGTTCCAAACTCATGGACCTAACTACTGGTTTTTCCAGTTTCTTAAAAAAAAAAAAAAAAAAAAAAAAAAAAGATGTGTACTTTCCTATTCATGCTGTTTACATCTTCCTGGAATGGCGTGTTCTCGAATTCAGCCGTGAAGTTCTTATTCTTTAAATCCTCAGCCCTCCTTCCAGTTCTTCCATAAACTTTGTCAGCCTAAAGTGCTTGCTGCATTCTCTGATTTTTTAGAAAAATTTCTGTGAAATGTTCTGTCTATAATTATGTCCTGCCCATTTTGCATTGTTGAGTTTTTTTTTTTTTGACATTTAACATGTTTGTTTTATCTTCCCGACCATAGTATCTGCTCTCTGATTATAGGATCATGTCTTTTATATATTTGTAGCCCCCTTAGCACTTAGCATAGTGCCTTGCCCTTACAGGTACTCAATAAATATCTGTTGAGTGACTAAATTTCTTTTTTTTTTAAGTTTGTTTATTTTGAGAGAGAACGAGATAGCGTGAGGGGAGGTGGGAAGAAGGAAGTCCAAGTAGGCTCATGATGTGGGGCTCGAACTTATAAAACCGTGAGATCATGACCTGAGTTGAAACTGAGAGTCAGACGCTTAACTGACTGAGCCACCAGGTGGCCCTGAATGACTAAATTTCTAACCTAGAGGTTGATTAGTTTAAGAGTAAGCCGAGATAAAGTGCTTCTTTTTCCACAAAGCTTACCTGTCTGTCTGTCTATTCAACGTAAACGCTGCCATCATTGTGGCGCTGGAACTCCTGATCCCGGGATCAAGAGTCACGTGGTCTCCTGACTAAGTCAGCCAGGTGCTTCCAAAGGATCTTGTTTTTATAAACCATTATTGGTGTTTGTATATTTTAATTTGAAAAGGCACTGTTGAATTCTTTTTCTTTTTGGTGACAAATTTTATAGTGTGCTTTTCTGTCCTCCTTGATTTATAACCTGATGATAGGAGTTATGTCAGTACACAGATACCTGTCTGAAAAGGCATCTTAAAAGGTTTTGTTTTGTTTCAACCACAGATAATGAAACAACCACCAGTTAAGTTTGACCCAAAGATCCTGCACCTGCCAGCGTACTCAGGTAGGATCACGAAGGACTCGTCCAACAGACTCTTCTGGGCAGACGGATGCAAATAAGACGTTTAATAGAAAATGGAATTTTTCTTTAAAATTTAATTTATTTTTTAAATTTATGTCCAAATTAGTTAGCATATCGGGCAACAACGATTTCAGGAGTGGATTCCTTAGTGCCCCTTCCCCATGTAGCCCAGCCCCCCTCCAGTAACCCTGCTTGTTCTCCATATTTAGGAGTCTCTTCTGTTTTGTCCCCTCCCTGTGTTTATATTATTTTTGCTTCCTTTCCCTTATGTTCATCTGTTTTGTATCTTAGAGTCCTATGAGTGAAGTCATATGATATTTGTCTTTCTCTAATTTTGCTTAGCGTAATACCCTCCAGTTGCATCCACATAGTTGCAAATGGCAAGATTTTTTTTTGATTGCCGAGTAACACTAAATGGAATTTTTTTAAAAGTTAGTTTATTTATTTAAAGAGGGCATGTGAGCAGGGGACAGGCAGAGAGAGAGAGAGAGAGAGAGAGAGAGAGAGAGAGAGAGAGAGAGAGAGAGAATCCCAAGTAGGTTCCATACCATCATCTAGGAGCCCAATGTGGGACTCGAACTTACGAACCATGAGATCAAGACCTGAGCTGAAACCAAGAGTTAGATGCTTAACTGACTGAGCCCCCCAGGCGCCCTCCTCCCCGCCCTTTTTAAGAAGCAAATGGGAGGTTTTGTTTATGAATAGCTACATTCCTGCTTTCTTGCCAGCCCACTCTCCAGGGCAGTGCTGTGTACGTGGCAGACAACCTGTACTCCATCTGTGCCATCCTTGGAGCTCACTCAGCGGGGTCTGGGCTGCCTTGTACGCCTGTGGGAGGGAACATTCCGGTAAAGCTGGACGGGCCCTTCTCTTCGCCTTCCCTCTTGTAGAGCCTGTTAAATTTCCAACATTCATGGTGTTCTTGTGGGTACGGAGGGTCAGACACCAGAGTGAAGAATGGAGACTCTACTCCAGGCAGCCGATGGTGGGGGGGATGGTTTACTCTTGCGGGGACGGTGTGGGAGTGAGGACACTCCGAGGGCACTGGTCAGTGTCCTTTCACCTCCTGGGAAGTCTCATGTGGGATCAGGTATTTGTTTATACCCTAAACTTTGATGTACTTTGTATGATAAAATCTATTTTAAGTTGTTAAACTAGATCCAGAAAAACACTCCTCATCATCACTAGAGGATAATCTAGAATTTAAAATAAAACCAAAGTAAATTCAAAATAAAACATTTAAATGGAAATATACTGTGCTGAATAGAACCACTATTCATGAAAACTTTAGAGGATTATTATTTCAAAATAACATTCCTTCCCCTTTCCCCTTTACTCTGAGTTATTTTAGGAAATTATTACAGCTTATTTAGTCAAAGATGGGCATTAGCCGAAGCTGTATTAATTTTGGGCGGGGCCCAGATTTTGTTTCTGTTTGTGTATGGTTTGGACTTGCGTCTCCCAGAGGATTTCAACTGGTGTATTAACCTGTTATGCTTCACAGTAAACTCATTGGAACTTTTTAACAACTTAGAATTCTTAGCTTTTCCACCATTTTAAGGCTAGATTGCTTTATTTGTACAAAGGCTGTCTCTTGCTTTTCTGTGATACAATCTTCTGTACAGTATTTTGTTCTGTTCTCGGTTGCAGGGTGCTTCTCTTTTTGACATCTTTCAAACCTAGGTTTCCGTTCAGACAGAGAGAAAGGGTCCATGGGTAGAAAAGGAGAGAAATCAGAAGCATAAATACAAGTAGCGTCATCCCTGGAGGACTTTTTGGTCTTGACTTTGTAAATCTAGGATCGTCTTTGTCCTCGGCTGCTGAAATTTGTTCCATTTTATTTCTCTTGTAATGTTTTCAGCATTTTTTTAACATGATACCCACTTGCACTATGTTCTTTCCTCTCCAGTGGATAAATTAGTATTTCTAAAAGACCAAGATTGGAATGACTTCTTGCAGCAAGTGTGCTCACAGATTGACTCGACTGAGAGGAGCATGGGGGCCTCCCGGGCCAAGCTGAATCTCCTCTGCTATTTGTGCGTCGTGGCCGTACACCGGGAGGTGGCCACGCGGCTGCTCCATTCGCCACTGGTAGGTGTTCAATGCGGGGACACCTCTCGTGGGCCCGCGGCTGCCTCGTGCGCGGCCTTTGTATTTCCGTCCAGACCACAGCGTCAGTGCCAGGATAGTAATTTGATTTAGTTACAGTGGGGGGAAAAGTGGTCAAGGTTATAGGTTTGCCAGAATTCTGTTCAGTTGGGTGCGGAAGTAGTTGCGTGGACAGTGATCTTGAACTTCCTCTTTTGTTATACTCTGGCTTGTGTTTGATTTTAACTTGTAATAATTGTAAGATATTTTTCGTATCTGAAATCATAAGATGTTAGACCTTTTCATCAGCTGCCAGAATGAGCTGCCCGCCTGGCTTCCTGGTTGACCTGTGAACTCCGAGATTCCAGATACGCTCTGATAGACCTGTAGTCTCTAAGAGTTTTCTTCCCCCCTTTCCCCCTGCAAGTATTTTCTTGGACTGTTTTGGTCATCGGTAAAACCACAGGCATCTGGTACTGCTTTTGAAGTCCTCCTCGGAAAGGGGTTAGAGTGGTCTGAGGCATTTTTCACAGCGGGTGCTCATTTGGGAACTGGCTTGAAAAAATTTAAATTTGTTTGCTTCCAAGATGGTATTGAGGTTACTTGTTCGGGAGCGAGGCGGGGGTGGGGGCACGTTTATGGAATGTAAGTGGGTAGAAGAAACAGCATAACGCTCTTAGTGTTTATTTTCGTCTTGTGTGTTCAGTGCGTTTGCCTCTTCACGAGGAATTAATTATCTCCTGATGCAGGCTTCACATTTCAGTTGTGTACAGGTCTGATGTGTTAACTGAGCAGTCACTTTCTGTGTCTTTTCACGAAGGAAAGGTACATCTTCTTTTATTCTCTCATTCTAGTTCCAGTTACTAATCCAGCATTTGCGGATAGCTCCAAACTGGGATATGTAAGTAACGTTTACATCTTAATAAATTCTTCTTCATTACTGTAAGTCCTCGCATCAGACATATTTACCAAAGGTACATGGTCGTAAGTACTTCAGTACTGAAGTAGTCATGAGGGTGAGTCATTGGCAGTGTCTCTAGACATCCCAACTGTAAATGTAAAACGATTTCAGAGTAGGCCTTACACTGTTTTTATAAATACATAGTGCCTGGCTTCCTAATGACGTTGTTTCAGACCTGATGGTTTTCTGCTCTGTAAACTGCGAGAAGGCTGTGTGTGCTTGTTTAGCAGCCGGACGGCGTGCGATGGGGAGGAGCACGTTGGACGGAGGGTTGGGCTCCAGTTGCCAGTGAGGCCTGGTCAGATGATTACTTCTCTCTGACTCTCTATTCCCGGGGAGTCTGTGTGGGGTGATGGAACTGTGTGGCTTTGGGATTCACAGACCTGGGTGTGGATCACAGATCCGCCCCTGGGCAAGTAGCCGTGTAAGTGCTGAGCCTCAGTTCCCGTAACTGCCAACGGGGACAGCATATCTTCCTCACAGATTTTTGTTAACCAAGTGCTGAGGGGCGCCCGGGTGGCTCGGTTGGTTAAGCGTCTTGATTTTGGCTCAGGTGATGATCCCATGGATGATGGGATCCAGCCCCACTTTGGGCTGTGCACTGACAGCATGGAGCCTGCTTGGGACTCTCTCCTTCTCTCTCTGCCCCTCCCCTGCTTGAGCTCGTGCTCTCTCTCTCAAAAGAAAGAAACTTAATACAATTTGAATGAGATAAATGTATGAAATGCCTTGCACAGTGCCCGATTCTTCCTGGGCGGGTAGTGAATATTGTGCCTGGAGCTGCAGAGGTGGTGTCTGGTATTAGCAAGCCTGTTGATCTTTGTTCTTGTTAGAGAACCACACGAAGATGTGACAATGAAAGGGTGTTGTGCGAGGTGGTAGTGGTAGGATAGCAGTTAGTCTTCCGTGCTGGCAAAATTTGTGGGAAACAAGGGGCATTCACAAAATGCTTTTTTGGAGAATTTTTGTTATGCATCTTCCAAGGTGACTTTTCCAAGGTGAAACCTGGTTTTGCAAATAGGATTTTTAGGCAGTTGTTGAGAAGGTCTGTGGCGTGCTCACTAGATAACCCAACAAAACTGAGCACTTCGGCTGACTTCTCTTCTGGACTGGGGTGCCCCCTGCCGGCTTGTGGGGGGAAAAACAAAACCTTTTTAATCTTCCAAGTACTGTTTTTTCCCCCTATTTTTTAGATTGAAGCTTAATTGTAAAACAGCTTGTGTTTGAGGAAAATGAGAAAAAATAAGACCTCCTCTTCTTGGAACCTTCTGTTATTGTCTTTTTCCGTTCAAGCACCAGTTCTTCCAGTGAGGCCTCCTCTGAGCCAGGTCACGTCACCTTGATAGCGTGTGGGCCCCTTAGCTCGGTGATGGGCGGTCAGTGTCGAAGTAGGTGTGTTTATGCCTTGATTTGTTCAGCATGTAGAAAAACACAATAGAGCAACGTAGAATTTTCTCTTCCCCTTATGACATGGTTTTTTTTTTTTATGACATAGTATTTTTTAATGTAATTAACTGTTTGTCTTAAGTTTTTTTTTTTTTCAAGGTATGCCTTTTTTCTATGCTATGAATGGCTGATCATTTAATTTACCCTGTTCGCTATTTTTGGATTATATTATGACACTGTAAATAATATTGATGAACAATTTTTGTGGTTAAATGTTGGTGAATGTTTGTTTTTTCTTCTTCCCCTTAGGGCAGACTCTTAGGAGTGAGTAGAAGGCAATAAATAGTTTTGTGACATCTGATGAATTGCTAAAACAGTCTTAGATAAATTGCTAAAACATTCTTTAGAAACACTGTATCGACCTGCATTCCCAGTTGGTGTGTATAAAAATGCCCTTTTGTTGGAACTTTCGGAAGTAGAGGGTGCCTGAGTGGCTCAGTTTAAATGTCCGAATCTTGGTTTTGGCTCAGGTTGTGATCCTGTGGTTCAAGAGTTCAAACCGCGCATCGAGCTCCACACAGTGCGGAGCCTGCTTGGGATTCTCTCTCTCTCTTTATGTATCTCTCTCTATCTCTCTCCCTCTCTCTACCCCTCCCCCACGTGCTCTCTGTCTCTCTTAAAATAAATAAACTTAAAAAATTAATGTTCAACAGTAGATAATTAGGAAATTTTGTATCCTTTGCTAAAAAAACTTTACCAAGGTATGTGATCCACATATAATAATACTCAATATTTTAGTTAAGAAACTAGGTTAACTGTGGGGATATACATAATGTGAAATGTACCATTTTAGTAATTTTTTTCACATACAATACATACAATACATTCAGTGTATTCAGTATGTTTACGATGTTGTGCAGCCGTCACCACTGTCCGTTCCCAGAACTTTTTTCATCATCCTAAACAGAAGCAACTAGTCATTGAACAGTAACTCCTTCCCCTCCTGGTCCTGGTGACCTCTCTTCTACTCTTTCTTTATGAATTTGTCTATTCCACACATAATCAAACATTTAGAAGTTAATCTATCCCTTGAAATTGCACACATGTGGAAATTGAAGCATAATTGACTTGGATTTGGTCACAAAATGGGTCGTTGGCAGAGTAGTGACTAGGTGCTTTTCCTTGTAACTTCGGGTCCAATGGCCTACCAAATGTTTTTTCAAATTGATCACTTAAAAAAATTTTTTTTTGTGATGTTTATTTATTATTGAGATAGAGAGAAACAGGGCATGAATGAGGGAGGGACACAGAGAGAGGGAGACACAGAATCAGAAGCAGGCTCCAGGCTCTGAGCTGTCAGCACAGACCCTGACATGGGGCTCGAACCCACAAACCAGGAGATCATGACCTGAGCCGAATTCGGACACTCAACCGACTGAGCCACCCAGGAGCCCTGAAATTGATCACTTTTAAGTGTAATATTTTTAAGATTTATTTCAAAATAATATTCCTTCCCTTTCCCCCTTTACTCTGATTTATTTTAGGAAATTATTACAGCTTATTTTAGTCAAAGATGGGAATTAGCCGAAGCTATGTTAACTTTGGGCGGCCTCTCATTGCACGGGTTTTGTTTCTGTTTGTATATGGTTTGGACTTGTGTCTCCCAGAGGATTTCAACTGCTGTATTAACCTGTTATGCTTCACAGTAAACTCATTGGAACTTGGTAACAACTTCCAATTCTTAGCTTTTCCACCATTTTAAGTGCTTACTAGTCACATGCATGTGATGGTTACTGTATTGAACAGTGTAGATACGGAGCGTGCGTGTCATTGTGGAAAGACTGTTGGCCAGTGCGGCTGTAGATGCTGTCATGAGTGTGGGGACACTTGTGAGGTACAAGGTAATGGGACTCCAGGGGCGCCTCACGTGGTGACATTTAAACAGGAAGCTGATTATGAGAAAAAGCCAGTTTTTTGAGGGCATCTTCTATAGATGTATGTAAGTGTTTAGTATAGACAAATGTTTTTGTTACTTTATAACTTAGAACTATAAGAGATTTAAAATAGGGGCGCCTGGGTGGCTCAGTCGGTTAAGCCTCTGGCCTCAGCTCAGGTCTGATCTCACATTCGTGGGTTCGAGCCCCGCATCAGGCTCTGTGCTGACAGCTAGCTCAGAGCCTGGAGCCTGCTTTCGGTTCTGTGTCTCCTTCTCTCACTGCCCCTCCCCCCCTCGTGCTCTCTCTCTCTCGCTATCAAAAATAAATAAAACATTAAAAAAAAAAAGAGATTTAAAATAGTGGTTTTTTTTTCTGATAGAAACAGTTTCTGGTGAGATTGGTGAAAACATTTACTTAGCGCATTGTAATACATTTTCTTTTAGTTGAATAAATCTCGTGGGTGTTATTTAATTTTGTAGAATGAAGAAACAATTTAGTGTTTCATAAGTACTGTAGGCTTGTCTTTGAACCAAGATAAGTTTTTGCTCTGCTTCCTCTAATTCATTAGTCATTTTCTGATAATTAACGTTTGTGTTTCCATTGTAAAAAAAAAAACAAACAACAATTTAGAAGTCAATCCATGTCTCCCTTGAAATTGCACACATGTGGAAATGGAAGCATAATTGACTTGGCCTGGGTCACAGGATGGGTCAGCAGCAGAGCAGTGACTAGGTGCTTTTCCTTGAAGCTTCCGGTCCAGTGTCCTACCAAGTTTTGTTTCCAATTGATCACTTTTTTTTTTAATAATTTAATGTATTTTAATGGCCGACTTACAGGAACAGCACAGAAGACGGACAACATTGAAAACATGTACTTGCGTGTAGGACAGCTCAGAAAAGTACAGTGGATGGATGGAATCTACTGTATGATAAAAATGCTACAAACACCAGTTAGTTGCCATCAATAAGAAATTTGTTTTTAAAAAATCCAAATGCTGGCATTGTTGTCCAGAAAAATTTAACAGGTTTATTTATAATTGTTATAAAGTTGAACTGTTGAAATGTGTTCACGGAAACATTTTGACTTGCGGTAATGCTTTATGTCCCCGTGTTTATATTAAAAATTCACACACAAATGAAAATGGAAAAACTGCCAATACCTGATTTCTGTCCCCTAGTTTTCATTTGTGATCGTATACTTAGGTACCTTTTGACCCCCCTGGAAAAAAATATCTAACGTTCAGAACTACCAATAACGGGAAGAAGAGGAAAAAAAATTTTTTTTTAAAAGAATGAAATGTTTTCCATCCAAGCGGCTTTTTAAGCATGCTCTCCAGTATGCGGCGCGCCAGCTGGATGTGTTTTGGCAGAACTGTGACACGTTTGACATGGATGGCGCCCAGGTCGGTGTCTTCAGAGGCCCACCACGTAGGCCTCGCTGGCCTCCTGCAGAGCATCGATGGCCGCGCTCTGGGAGCACGGGTCTGTTTTGAAGCCCTGAGCAGTTTCTTGCGCCAGACGCTGGGAAGGGAGTTTGTGGATCAGAGTTGAGTGGACTTCGGGTGCCGCCTGGTTTCACAGAGTGCCGGGTACCCAGCCTGTAGCGGCGAGGCTCCTCCACCCTCCGGTAGAGGGCGCACTCTTGCGGGCGGCTTTTGTAGCCAGTGACTTCCTCGGTGCTTCACTTTCGGGTGCTTCACCCCCGGTGGACTTGTGGGCAGTCCGCTGGGGCCGAGCCGCGGTGCTGAGACCCCCTTACCCGCTTCTCCTTGGGCTGGAGCTCGGGGAGCGGGAGGCGGCGCTGCGGCGGCTCGAACACAATTGCCAAATTGATCACTTTTTAGGTAAAATCTTTTTAAGACGGTGCCTTCAACACACGATGTTGGGAAAACGGGACAGCTGCATGGAAAGGAACGAAACTGGACCACTTTCTTCCGTCACACACAAAAATAAATTCAAAATGGATGAACAGTCTAAGTGTGAGACCTGAAACCATCAAAATCCTAGAAGAGGGCATAGGCAGTAATGTCTGACATCGGGGATAGCATCTGTTTTATAGACCCGTCTCCCGAGGCAAGGGAAATGGAAGCAAAAATAAACTGTTGGGACTACGTCAAAATCAAAGGCAACCTGTGGAGTGGGAGAAGATATTTGCAAATGACATATCAATAAAGGCTTAGTATCCAGACTATATAAAGAACTTATACAGCTCAACACCCAGAAAACAAATAATCTAATTATTTGTGGGCAAAAGACATGAACAGCCATTTCTCTAAAGACATCCAGATGGCCAGCAGACACATGAAAAGATGCTCATTATCACTCATTATCAGAGAAATAGACATCAAAACTATGAGATATCACACCTATAAGAACGGCCTTGAAAAAAAACCCCACAAGAAGCAACAGGTATTGATGAGGAAGCGGAGAAAAAGGAACCCCTGTGCACTGTTGGTGAGAATGCAAACTGGTGTAGTCACTGTGGAAAACAGTGTGATGGTTCCACAAAAAGTGAAACTAGAACTACCCCAGGATCGAGCAATCACACAGCTAGGTATTCACGCAGAGACCAGAACAACACTAATCCGGGGGATACACGCACTCCTGTGTTCGTAGTAGCCTTGTTTGCAATAGCTCAATAATGGAGGCAGTCCAAGTGGCCATATGCAGTGAATGGGTAAAGCAGATGGGGTATATATTCACAACGGAATGTGATTCAACCATAAAAAAAAAGAAATCTTGCCATTTGCAATAGCATGGATGGAGCTGAAGTATAATGCTAAGGGAAGTAAGCCGGAGAAAGGTAAATATCATGATTTGGCTTGTGGAATTTTAAGAAACGTAACAAATGAGCAGAGGGAAACTGTAGTCAACAAATTGATGGTGATCAGAGGGGTGCTGGGTGGGGAGAGAGTGAAATAGGGACTGAGGATTGAGGAGGGCGCTTGTCAGGATGAGCGCTGGGTGATGTATGGAAGTGTTGAGTCACTATATTGTACACCTGAAACTGACATAACGAATGTTAACTGAGGAATTAAAATTTAAAAAAGTTTAATCTTATTTAGAGGCAGAATGCTAATCCTACAAATGCCTGGCACTTTTTCAATTTGCACACGTTAAGAGATGTGAATGGCTAATTCAAGAAGTGTTGAGACACAGTGTTAGAGTTCCGGCAACAGGGACACTCCCCTGTGGCTCTTCTCTCAGTCCGGTCTGTCTCCCTCTGTGGGTCCTGCGTGGTTTAAGAATCCGGGAAGTAGCGGCTCTCTGGCTCACGTGTACACTGATCAGCCCAGGGAACCTGCAAGCACCAATCAGAATACGGTTCTCAACAAAAAAAGGGAAAAGAATACGGTTCTTATCAACTCACACATTCAACCATTTTTTGAATTATAAAAAACTTATGACTGATCTTTTCCATGAAATAAACTTTCCTAAGTCACC
This sequence comes from Helogale parvula, assembly GCA_004023845.1. Classification (NCBI taxonomy): domain Eukaryota; kingdom Metazoa; phylum Chordata; class Mammalia; order Carnivora; family Herpestidae; genus Helogale; species Helogale parvula. The sequence continues at coordinate 11,119 of PJEM01007753.1, read as the reverse complement.
TGAAAATGATATTTAATAATCCATCAACCTTATGTTTTGTTGGATAATGAAACAGAAACTTCAGTACAACTAGTAGTTTCTGGAACAACATTTATAAGATCCACGATTGTAAAAATTGCTGTACAGGGGTTATATAAATACTGGACAGTTCTGCCATTTTTAATCTCTTATGTATACAATCATTGGCCTAACAAGGAGAACATAACCTTTAGCCAAATACTGCTCTACTCAGAAATAAAAGGGTTAATTACATTTTCCTTCTCCTCTCTGGTTAAGGTCTTTCAGAACTTTTATTTTGCATTAAAATTTTTTTAAAATGTTTTATTTACTTTTGAGAGTGAGAGACAACGTGAGCAGGGGAGGGTCAGAGAGGGAGGGAGACACAGAATTTGAAGCAGCTCCAGGCTCTGATCTAGCTGTCAGCACAGAGCCCGACACGGGGCTCGAACCCACGAACCATGAAATCATGACCTGAGCCGAAGCCAGTCGCTCAACCGACTGAGCCCCCCAAGCGCCCCTATTTTGCATTTTCTTATTAAAGCACAACTTGTTCAGCTTTAATCACATCATGCACGTGTGTCCCGGGGCGTGTTTGTAGGGGAGTACGTGCTTACCCCAGTGCGTCGCATGTTATTTTACGTTAATGCTCATCGTTGTGTGATGTTACTTGGGTCTGTAGTTCTCCTCCTCAGAGCTTATTTTTCCTCATTTGCAGACGGGCCAAGGTTGCTCGGGTGATTGGTTTACTGGCCTCACACACAGCGGAGCTCCAGGAAAATACACCTGTTACTGAGGTAATTCTCTTTTATTACTGAAATGTTATGAATGACAAAAAAAGATTGTTCCTGATTTTGTGATTTAGAACATGCAGCTTTCATCGACCTTCATGTAATTGTTCTTGGTGGAGTTGTGGCATTTGTAAAATGGCCTCAGTAGACCCTGTGGCTCTAACACAGGCCCACATTTACAGCATATTCTGTTACGAAAGGTGATATGGCAGAGTTAAAAGGTTTGTGGGTTCTCTTCATTATTATTTCAGTAATTTTTGGATAAGGCTTATTTCATTGCTAGTTTTCTTATAGTCTCCATAACATTTTATTATACCTGATTTATTTCCTTGTGGAAGCATAGTTCGTAATTCAAATTAAAATCCTTTTAGCCTGAAATTAGTATTTTCATCCTCATCGTATCGTATTAAATATGATCTGAGTATTTAGTGGACGCGCATGCTTGAAGGATATTTTGAGGCATCCACCATTTCTTTCAAGTACTCATACTGGGAAGCATCTCTTAGTTAATCAGTAAATCCAGATCCGTGAATCCTACCATTGTACTGCCTTTTTGAGTGTCCTTTCCCACCATGGACTGGGGAGTGTCAGGAGTTGAAATAGGTGAAAAGAGCCAAGGCTTTTAGGGGCAAGGTTAAGAACTCCTGAAGGAAGGGAAAGTGGAAAGGAGACGGGATTTCGGTAGAGCCAGAGCCTGGCGGTGCGGTAGTTGAGACCTTAAGAGGAATTATTTAGCCACATATTGTGTGGCTACTTTTGGTAGCGATGGAAGAGATTCTTTAGCTATGCCGTCCGGTCCCTCAGCCCGTTGCTGGGATGGGATCGCAGTTCGCCCTGGTCTGAGGAGATACAAATGGACAATTCACTTAAGGTCAATGGATTTCCTTTGCTGCTAATTCCATCCCCATTTTCTGCAAATTGTGAGATCCCTGAGCTACTACAGGAAACGACACCAAGTCTTCCCTTTTTCTTGTTTTCTGGGACCAAGAAGAATGATTGTGACCTATGTGACCACTGATGATATCCCACTTGGCTATCAGAGATGAATAAACGAGATTTTTAATCTGAAATACCAAGAAGCTAGGACAGTATCACTAATCAGAGAAGCTTAGTAGCTCAGAAGTTGGGGGGCTTCTTCTGATCACTCAGAATAAGGGTTTCCAATGACATAGAGAGGCTGTAGGAGTTGAAAGAGAAGTTAAAGAAAAATTCTACGACATAGTCCTGACATCCTGGAGGGGATTCCTGGGTCATCACAATAGGCAGTGCTCAGGAGCAGTATGCTACGGAGAGTGAGCCCTGAAGATGAAAAATATGACTGTTGAGTGAAAGTGTTCAGTAGGTGCTGTGATAAGTAGGCTGGGCACCTTCGGAAGCGGAGTTGGTGGACTTGAGGGTCAGCAGGGGGGCGCCGGGGTGGCTCAGTCGGTTAAGCGTCCGGCTCACGATTTCGGCTCAGCTCATGTTCTCATGGTTCGTGAATCTGAGCCCCGCATCAGGTTCTGGCTGACAGTGCAGATCCTGTTTAGGATTCTCTCTTTCTCTCTCCCTTTCTCTCTGCCCCTCCCCCACTTGCTCTGTTTCTCTATTAAAAGTAAATAAACTTTGAAGATCAGCTGGAAGAATTCTCTTAGGATTCAGAAGAAAAAGAGAAAGGTTAAAAATTATGAACTTAAAGAAGCAGAGACGATCATTCCAGAAGATCTGTTCTGCTGTCCGGTATGGCAGGCACTCGGCTTTGAAAAGCAGGTAGTCTGAATTGAGATGAACTTCAAGCAGAAAACATACCAGATTTTGAAGATTCAATATGAAAAAAGAAAAAGCATCTCACCTGTACATTTTTTTTCTAAAGTTTTATTTATTTTTGAGAGAGACAGTGTGAGCAGGGGAGGGTCGGAGAGAGAGGGAGACACAGAATCTGAAGACAGACTCCAGGCTCTGAGCTAGCTATCAGCACAGAACCCGACGTGGGGCTCGAACCCACAAACCGCAAGATCATGACCTGACCCTCAACCGACTGAGCCACCCAGGTACCCCTCAACCTGTACATTTTTTATAGAACATTTTCAGATAACTGAATATCCAAATAATATTTTTGACAATATATTTTCATCCAGATATTTTTAGATACATTTGGATAAATATATTATTGTAGTTAATTTCACTTCTTTCTTTTTTGATATGAGCCCTAGAAAATTTTAAATTACCTTTGTGGCTTGAATTGTATTTCTTTTGGACAGCTCTTGTCAAAGATAAACATGATGGGATTTCCAGAGGGAGAGATCAAAGCAAACATTCATGAAAGAAATAATAGAAGAAAATTTAACCCTGAGCTGAAGAAAGACTCAATCTTTAGATGAAAGGTTTCACCAAATTGTAGGCAAGACATTGAAAAAACACCCACAATTAGGCCCATCGTGGTGAAATTTGTAATTACAAAGAGTAAAAGAAAACCAAAACTCAGGTTATAAACAAAAGCTAATTAGACCTGCATATAATTTATATGTAACCCTATAAACTGAGATCTCAGTAGAAATAGAACAACACTAAGAAAGCAGTAGAAATAGAACACCACTTACATTTCTCTGCACAGCCATCCTATTACTTGATTGTGAGGACAAAAGACTTTTTCAGAAATTCAGAGCCGCCATCTTAATTTCACCAACATTTCTAAAAAATTGTACTCGAGCGTGCTGCTTCAGTAGCTGTCTGTAACCAAATCGTAAGGTAACGGAAAGAAGAAGCAAATATAAACAATGAATCCATTAACATTTTAGTCCAAATAATAGCTGCTAATGTTGTGACGTGTCACCTGGAAAGAATGGACTTTTCCGAAAGAATATGTATAATGTTAAAAAGTTAATAGTAGCAGGAAAGTAAATTCTACGTTCTTTGAGAAGATCTGAAAGGGTAGAGGAGAAGGGAACAGGAGAGGAAAAGGCAAATTCGTTGTTCTTTTACTGCTTGAACGTTTGTTGAGTGCCGGCTGTGGGCCTGGTGGTGTGTTACGTGCAGGGAGACCGTTGTCCCATGTCTTCTTCCAGAAGAAATTCAGATACTATTTTTGAAATTTGTATTTGTTTGTTTTAGAGAGAGTGCGTGAGTGGGGAAGGGCAGAGAGAGAGGGAGAGAATCCCAAACAGGCTCCTCACTGCCAGCACAGTGCCCTGCCCGGGACTCCATCTAAAGAATCGTAAGATTGTGACCTGAGCTGAAACCAAGAGTTGAAGGCTTAGTCTACTGAGCCACCCAGGCGTCCCTGATAGATACTACTTTATTCCTTGTATTAATGGTCTTTTGTTCCTTGTGTAAAAGTATTTGCCGGTATCTGGGTATATACAAGGCACGGTCTAGGGGCCAGGGTATGGTGCTGAGCAAGAGAACTAAAAATCCCTGTGTTGATGGAGTCTGTTCTAAGGGAGGAGAGAGAGCAGGTACCTAGTGCAGGTGGTGAGAGATACGATGGAAAGATAAAGGGCCAGTGGGGTTTGGGAAGGATGGGGGGCGGCGGCACTGTTTGAGATGGGTCGGCCATGGAAAGACGGGGATAGGAACATCCGGGCAGAGCCCTGAAGGGTGTGAGGGAGCACGTCCCTCGGTCGGGTGAACCGCAGGTGCAAGGGGTTGTGGGTAGAATAGCTGGAGCCGAGCCAGAGCCGGAGGAGGACTGCTGGAGGAGGCGAGGTTCGTGGCGTAGCCAGGGTCCAGGTCCCCTCAGGCCTGTGGGAAGCCCTGGTCAGGTGAGGGGTGTTATTCTGAAGGAGGTGGGGAAGCCCCTGGAGAATTTGAGCAGAGAGCCTCCGTGTCGCTTACGTTTGAAGAGGACCACCTGTTACAAGGAAAAGTACTGAGCAGAAGGCCAGCTTCTGTGCAGCTGGTGGGAATGTAAGTGGGCACAGCCGCCCTGGAAGACTGCTGGGTGATGATCTTCCAGAACTGAGTAGCTCTCAGGGCGCCTGGGAGGCTCAGTCGGTTAAGCGTCTGACTTCAGCTCAGGCCATAATCTCACGGCCCGTGGGTTTGAGGTCCATATTGAGTTCTGTGCAGACAGCTCAGAGCCTGGGGTGTGCTTTGGATTCCGTGTCTCCCCCTCTCTCTGCCCCTCCCCTGCTCGTGCTCTGTTTCTCTCTTTGTCTCAAAAATAAACATTAAAAAAGAAAAATTAAAGAAGCGAGCACCTCTTTCCTCTGTGAGCCACATCTCCTACCTTGTACCCAGGGTACCAAATGACTCACAAGAATGTGTATGACGGGCTCTGTTTGTAATAGCCCTAAATTTGAAACAAGCCCTGTGTCTGTTAGCAGTGGAACAAAGTGCATCAGCTCACGTAGTGGAATCCTAAAGAGCACTGTGACTGATGGGCGGCAGCAGTGGGCAGCGAGCCTAAAGGAAGCTCCTGGTCGGGGCAGCTGTACCGGATGTCAGCAGGACGCTTCCTGGGAAAGACGGATCTGTATGTTCGGAAATGTCCCGAGGCTGTGAAGGTTCTTGCTTAGAGGGTCGGTTCCCCCTTGGTGCCGGACATCCCGAAGGCGAGGTGTGTGTGGGCAGAAGTCCTGGGAGGTGTGCAGGCGAGGGGTGCCTGTGGCAGAGTCTGGGAAGACAGGCTGGAGGCCAAGGACGGCACCAACTGGTTGCCCACACCCGCTGGCATCTTTGTGCTTGGGGCTCCCGGAGGCCGTGGTCACAGAAATCATGTTCTGGTGCCGTAGGAATTCCCCTGGGTCTGGGCAGAAGGCCTCTGTGGCCACCCTGGGGACTGCTGGTCACCCTGGGTGCTGCGCTCAGCTCCCTCCCTGGCCCCATGCCCGTGGCCTGTCTGCCTGGCAGGTGCTGTTGGTGCCGCCGCTGAGAGCATCCGGTGAGGCACTTCCCGGATGGCACCTGTCTCCGTGCACACCCAGGTGGATCCTTAGCCAGCGCTGCTCTCTCCAGAGGCGGGTGCCTTGTGTTCGAAAGGTTCCCCCACCTCCTGCTTGCTCTCCCTTATTGAATAACATTGCCGTCGTGAATTATTGAATAACATTGCCCCCATCGAGAGGAGAGGTTGGGTGTTAATTCCTGAGGTTCTCGTGTCTTTCATTGGTGCGCTGTCCTTTTCTGGGGGTTTTCTGATGTTTTATTGATTTGAAATGAAACTTTGGAAAAATCAGTTTACTAAAACCATGCCGTAGCATGTAATGAAATACCCGGGAAACTTTCGAACCACGCACATTCTGTTGTGCGCTAGGTTCTTCTGGATAGTGAGTTGTTCACAGAATGCTCTGAAACCGTGCGGGTGCTCCCGCACGGTATCTTGTATGCTGTTACTTCTCACACTTTCTCATGAATTCCTGCGATGAGCCGTTGGTTGTGCCAAGGGAAGCAGCCACTAGAGGGCACTCAAACACTGGAAACAAAGTTTTAGAAGTTGCATTTTCTCTCCGCTTCAGGAAGAAGATGGCTCACCAGGTACGCAGCAGCACAGTGTTGCATCTTTTCCCTGTTTCTTGGAGTAGTTGCTGCAGGGCATGTGGTCTTAGTCCATTACTGATTATTACTGTTTGAGATTAACGAACACCAGGGCAGCCTCCCCAGGACAATGCAGTCATTTCAGGGGGTTTGAGAACCCCAGGGAGCCCGTTGCAGAAGCTCAGCTTCCGAACTCTGAGACCAGTTTCTGGAACACTCACAGTTGTGGGTGTTCATGGTTTCATGAATAAAATGCGGGTGTGAGACACTGACTTCTCTGGCAGGTTTACTACTGGTGGACAGAAACCGAAGCAAACACTGTGGTTTAAGATCGTCTAGGTATTTTAAAGATATAGAGCCTCATTTCGTAACTTATCTTAGTATTTAAGGCAGAGTCAGTGCCGGAGGATTTAATAAATCATTGAAAGAATGGTAGGGAAGTATGGCAGTTTAATTCATTCCAAAGGGAAGAGATGGAGAAAAAGCTATTTCACGTCCTCGTGGTGTAATTGAAGTCCCTTTCGTCGTGCTCTTTGACCAGCGGCTGTAGAAGGGCACTGGTCACGACGTCCCTATTCCATTCCTCGCTCTCTCTTCTGCAAAGACAGGCGGCCTGTTAAGCTCTCCTCCTGGAAGACACCCTTACCGCCCTGTAATCATCATGCTGCTTCTGCGTAGTATTTTTAAGGACATTTTCCCGACATTCTGCATAGATTTAGTCTCAAGCATGCAATGGATACATTCTAGAAAAAGTCTAATAAGAACCCTAAAACTTAGAACTGGAAGGAAAACGAACAGGCTTTCTAGTTTGACCCGTTCATTAAACACTTCCGCTGTGGAAAAGCTTAGCCTCCGTCAGAGTAGAGAGACCAGCACGAGGAGATAGCACTCCCGGGAATTATCAGCACGTTGCCAGTGTTGTCTGTCATCTCTCCCTCCCCCTCCGTGTCACATTCCCTCTCCTCCCCCTCCCCTTGTGGTCATGTTTTTTAAAAAAAAAATCCCAGATATCGTCTAACTCATAAATGTTTCCGTATATATGTATAACAGAAAAGGATTTAAAAAAGTGCAATCACAGTACCAGTATCACACCCAACCGGATCAACAGTGTTTTCTGAATATCATCTCCTATCTAGTCAGTATTCAGAGTTTCTCTTTTTTCTGTTTTATTCTTGAAGTAGTGATTAGTAAGAGTTTCTTGTGCCCATACTCAGTTTGTAACCTGGGAGCACTCAAACCATGGCCTGAGGCTCTGAGGTGAGCTGTTGTAAAGTAGCTTCTACACGGTGAAGGCCGTGTGTGTCCTTGACCGGGATTGGTTGTACCGGTGGCGTCTTCTTGACGGGGTTGGTTAGGGGTTATCCTCTGTCAGTTTGGGGGGCTGTCCATGTCTCACCTCTGCTATCTAGAGGACTACGCAGGAAGCGACCTGGGTCAATCGTCCTCGCTGGTTTTGCAAACTAAGTTAAAGGAAGCCTCACTTCTCTGGGTGACTGGTGGTGTCTGCTCAGGGAGGTTTCAAGGCTGGTCTCGGTGTTGGATTTTAGCAGCTCCGTCTTTCTGGCCATGTTCTGAGCGGGCCCAAGAGTCCCACATTCGCTGTTTTCCGTTAGGAGTCAGGCCGGAAAGCCGCGTAGTCGCCCTCTTCGTCACTTCTGTGGTTGTTGTTGATTTTACCCAGCTGCCCGATGCTTGAGGATGTAATTCGGCGTACATGTGGCTGTCCTTGGGTGTTAGAAACCCGGCGAGTGTGCAGCCCACCCACGAGGTTCATCCGGTGGTGGTAAGGAGAACGGCGGCCAAGGACTGAAAACCCCCGAGAGCGGGCTTCCTAGGAGCCAAGGCTTAATCAGCCAAGCAGGGCTGCGGGAGGCGTGCCGCCTGCTGGATGGAGCGGTTTATCTGGCCTTTAGGATCCTTTAGATTTTGGGTCACAATTCTTGATTTGTCAACATGGGAACGGCATTTCACCAGGTACAGGACACGCACCTCCTTGTTGAGCAGCCGGGGCGTCCCGAGCTCCTGGTCTGGAGCACCGCTGGAGAGCAACCGCTGGTTTCAGTGTGTGCGCTTGACGCGCATTTCAGGGCGCTGTTAACCCTTTTAGTCAGTGCTCGCGGAAGAAGTAAGTGATTTTTTTCCCTAATTCACGAACTCCTTGTTGGAGGAAGAGCATTCTGACAAATATATAGAGCTTTTCTGAATAATTAGGATTTGGAGGCTCCCGGGAAGCTCGCCTATGAGGAGTCACGTTGTGTACAGATGATCACAGCTTAGATCTGTAGCATTCAGGGATTCCTGTTTAGCCATTTTGGCGACAAGACATCCTAACCTACAGTGTCCAGACTATTCGGATGGAAACCTTTGTGTATCTTATCACCACAGAGAATGAATAACCCAGTGTTAGGAAGAGAGCTGGAGCGGCTCCCAGGACCCACAGGTCGGGGCAGCGTGAACATCGTGGTTATTCTGGGGCACGTCGGCATCTGCACATGGCCCCCTTGAATGGCTGTGGTTTACATGTGGGTAGAAACAGAAAACATTCCTGTGCATTCGGTTCCACATGTAATGGGATTATGGAGGCCTTCCATTTACCTACTGAGTGTTCGCTGAACCGGATCAGCTTCAGTAATTTCCTTGACCGTGTAATTATAGGTATCCTTGTCATTGTCTAATTTTAAATCTGAGAATCCGGTCTCCTTTGTCTGAGTCAAGCTAGAGGGTTTGGTTACAGAATGGGTTTGGAATGTGCACCATATCGGCGGGTCTGGTACCACTGAGGTTCTTCATGCACGGGGACAGGTCACCAGCAATGAGGTTCGTAGTGGGTAATCTCTTGGGCTCTAGGGCTTCTGCTGAATCCCACGTTAATTGCTCCGCGCTGTGACTGGGGGCTGCTGGTGGAGGTGTCCTGGCCTTCGGGGGTGGGACCCTTGCTCTGGTGGTGCCCTGAGTTTCGTGGTGGCCAGAGGTCAGGCTCTCCTTTGTCTCCCGCGGCCACTCTGGTTACTCCCAGGGAGCCATGGGATCAGGGCCACTCTCCAGAGTTTCTTGATGATCTCCCACGTTCATTTTGTACCTTTTCGTTGATCCAGGGTAGAAATAGGGTCTTGCATTGCATTTAGATAATGTAGAGTTGTAAGTCTTTTAATTTCAAACATTTCCCAATTGTTTTTTTTACTCTCCTCTACTCAAGACAGATTGTCATTTGTTTTAGCCAAATCTGGAATGGTGGAAACTTTATTCCACCATTTTGGTGTCATTTGACGTGGTCCTTAATCATCTGCATTTCCTGTGAACTGCTGTTTTTGATGTATGGCCTTGATGAGATTCAAGTCTGTTTCTATGGAAGGGGGGAGGGCATTCTCCGTAGTTGGTTCTGTGTGTTTCCCATTTCCTCGGGGAGAGGTGGGCAGTGTGTGGTTGCTCCACTGCTGGCGAGGTTGGGATCGCGCTCTGGTGGCAGGTGCTGGCAGCCTTACTGCAAGGCTGCCTGTCTCTCTCTTCATAGTTTTTAGCATCCATTGATCATGGCTTAAATTCCTTAGCCCTCTAGGGTTGCAAAAATGATATGCACTTTTTGACTTATACTCGGGAGGTTTTCTTAGAGTGGACATTGTCCCTATCGATTACATTATTATCCTAAAGTATAGTTTGTTTAGCAAAGGCAGGATAAGTGATTGTTTCCTTTATAGATTATTTTTCAGAACAACGAGTTGGTGCCTTTGTAATCTTGATGTGGCCAATGAGATTTTTCTTTGTATTATTAAGAACTTTAAATTAATACATGTATGTTTATATATTTCACTCTTTGGCATTATTAGTCTCTTTGATGCTTAAATTGTAGTAAGTCCAGTGGGAGCCCTTTTGAGTTTGCTTCCCACTTTTCAGCATGACCCTCCTGCTGTCTCTGATAACTCGTCTGCCTTCTGTCCATGAGATGTTACAGGCTTCGCTTGGGAATAATTCAGCCCCAGTTTTGACATCAGATTTTTAAGGAACTTGGTTTAATTTTAGTTGGAAATGGTACTTAGAGAACAAAGTCTGGGTAAGGGTGCTCATTTCTACTGAGATTACCTTTCTTCTAGAACTTTCCAAGGGTTAGAATTAGGAAGTATTATTTTTTAAAACGAAAAATAAGTCCATTCATACGGACCCTTCCAATTTCAGATTTAAATTTGAGTTTTTACCTTTCTGATTTAAATTTTTATTTTTCTTGTAAGCTGAAAATCTTGACTGCTAATGACATTAACATTATTTTCTTTATCTTATGGTTTAGAATAAGTAGTTTAAAAACAATACTAATATTGTTGCTAACAATAAAACTGCAAAGTGCAGTTTAAGGTACTTTTGTACCATTCTGTTTGATTTTGTGTTTTGTTTTGGTCCTTGGAATATTTCACTGGATGATGTATACAGCTAAAATACTGAGTTTCAGGTTGATTGAAATAATTCTTTACTATGTACTTCTGTTACACGGAAGTGTAACTTCTGTTGCTTGGTTTAAAAATTACAATGCTTTTTATTTAATTGAAGAGTTATAGATACACAAAATGTGTACAAAACATATCTATCATGCTCAGTAACTTGTTGCAAAGGAAAAACCCAGGGTCAAGAAATAGAACATATTTCACTCTGGGTCAAGAAATAGAACAGGGGCACCTGGGGGGCTCAGTCAGTTGGGCGTCCTACTTCAGCTCATGTCATGATCTCATAGTCTATGGGTTCGAGCCCTGCGTCAGGCTCTGTGCTGACACCTCAGAGACTGGAGCCTGCTACAGATTCTGTGTATTTTTCTCTTTCTGACCTTCCCCCACTCATTCTCTGGCTCTGTCTCTCTCTCTCTATCAAAATAAAGACATAAGAAAAATTAAAAAAAA
>PJEM01007752.1:49599-91374 GCA_004023845.1 Helogale parvula | reverse complement strand
CACTCATCATCAGGGAAATTCAAATCAAAACCACACTGAGATACCACCTCACACCAGTCAGAGTGGCTAAAATGAACAAATCAAAAGACTATAGATGCTGGCGAGGGTGTGGAGAGACGGGCACCCTCCTACACTGTTGGTGGCAATGTAAACTGGTGCAACCGCTCTGGAAAACAGTGTGGAGGTTCCTCAAAAAACTATCCATAGAACTCCCCCTGCATTCTTCAGATCCCTTCCTTTCCCCTTCTTTTGCTTAGCTGAATCGGTGTGGATTCCTCAACTTTGTTCAGGCCCTTTAACCACTTCATGGGGTACCTGTGAAAGATTTTCAATATCAGGTGACTAAAAATCACTTCCTGGTCTGTATCTGAGGAAATGCAGAGGGGGGATAAAAGTAGAGACAATTTGCTCATTGTAGTCAAATCAGGCAAGGGTTAATTCTAATTTATACCTGAATTATAAACTCCCCAGAGATTCCACTCCCACCGCATGGTAGTTGCACATGGCTCCCTGTGTCAGGAATAAACTGCCCCCCACATCTCATCTAAGTCCCCATCCCCTTACCAGTTCTCACTCATTTGTCTATCAGCTCTCAGCCCCAGACTTCCCGAGCCCAGATGGGCGGTGCTCCTCTGCCCTCCATTCTTACAGGGTCAGACTCCTTTCTTCCATGACACTTGGTTCTCCTCTTGTTTATGCACTCGTCGTGAGATTCTTTCATTAATTCAGTGTCCTTCCTCCACCAGACCATGACAGCAGGAGGGTTCTGTCCCCGACACAGTGCTTGACAATAGGCTCAAAAATATTTGTTGAATAAATGAATGAAACCATGTAGACAAAATGGGAGTTTATTAAAAAAAAAAAAAAGCTTTAAATCATCATAAGAAATAGACTGAACTGTAAGGGTCAGGGACAAATGGAGGTCTGCTGTGAGAGCTGAGGTAAAGGTGGTAAGGGCTGTCCTTGAACATGGTCAAGCTTTTCCACATTCCCAAGGCATCGCTTATGGTATCCACTCAATTAATGGGGGGCAGGCTCTCCGCTGTTGCACTTCTACAAGCCTGCAGAGGTAAAACGTATTCTTCCAACCTCTGGGAAAAACCAATTTGATCAGCTAATTCATGCATCAATAAGTATTTAGCATTGATTCAATATCAATCTAACTCGTGTAAGGTATTATAGAGGAAGTGTTAATATAAATATGGCCCTGCTCTCAAGGAGCTCATGTTACAGTATGTGGACTTTAAATCCAAGTTTTGTTTATTTGTAACTGGTTGGTTGCAAAGTGTTCAATTCATAGGGAATACAAACATGATTGGGCCAATCAGGCAATTAGAGAAGAAATTTAAAAATATATGGAGCAAAACGAAAATGAAAATACAACAGTCCAAACTCTCTGAGATGGATCAATGGCAATCCAGGCCTATTTCAACAAACTAGAATAAGTGCAAATTCAAAATCTAACAAAGCACCTAAAGGAACTGGAAGGGAAGCAGCAAGAGCACCCCAAGCCCAGCAAAAGTGAAATAATAAATATCAGGGCAGAAATAAACAATATAGAATCCAAAGAAACAGTTGAACAAATCAATGAAACCAAAAGTTGTTTTTTTGAAAAATAAACAAGAATGAAATAAACAGAATGAAAAAAGAGAACACCCAAAGAGACAAAATCATGAATGAAAATGGATCTATTAAAACCAATCCCTCAGATATACAAGCAATCATCAGAGATTACTATGAAAAATTATATGCCAGCAAACTGGACAGCCTAGAAGAAATGGACAAATTTCTAAACACACATGCACTACCAAAATTCAAACGGGAAGAGATAGAAAATCTGAACAGACCCATAACCAGGGAAGAAATCGAATCAGTTATCAAAAATCTACCAACAAATAGGCTTCCCAGGGAAAGTCTACCAGACATTTAAAGCAGAGTTAACACCCATCCATCTCAAGTTATTCCAAAAAATAGAAATAGAAGGAAAACTTCCGGACTAATTCTACAAAGCCAGCATCACTTTGATTCCCAAACCATAGAGACCCAACAAAAATAGAGAACTACAGGCCAATATCCTTAATGAATACAGATGCAAAAATATTCAGCAAGGTACTAGCAAATCGAATTCAACAGCATATAAAAAGACTTATCCATCATGATCAAGTGGGATTCATTCCTGGGTTACAGGGCTGGTTCAATAATCACAAATCCATCAATGTGATATGTCACGTTAACAAAAGAAAAGATAAAAACCATATGATCCTGTTGATAGATACAAAAAAAAAAGCATTTGACAATATACAGCATCCTTTCTTAATAAAAACCCTTAAGAAAGTCAGGATAGAAGGAACTTACTTAAACATTATTAAAGCAATTTATGAAAATCCCACAGCTAATATCATCCTCAATGGGGAAAAACTGAGAGCTTTCCCCTGAGATCAGGAACACGACAGGGGTGCCCACTCTCACCACTGTTGTTTAACATAGTGCTGGAAGTCCTAGCATCAGCAATCAGACAACAAAAGGAAATAAAAGGCATCAAAATTGGCAAAGATGAAGTCAAACTTTCACTTTTCGCAGATGACATGATACTCTACATAGAAAACCTGATCGACTCCACCAGAAGCCTTCTAGTACTGTTCCAAGAATTCAGTAAAGTCGCAGGGTACAAAATCAATGTACAGAAATATGTTGCATTTCTATACATCAATAATGAAGCAGTAAAAAGAGAAATTAAGAAAACAATCCCATTTACATTAACCTAATTGCCTGTTGCCCAGGACTCCCAAGATACCTCATTCAGACCCCTACTCTTGGATCGAGGCCTCACCTACACCGTAAAGCCACTCTTTCTCCTTCTATCAAGTTACCTACACTCCCAACTACTTTTTAGGATTCTATCCTCAGCAATAAATTGCTTGGCTTCCCTCCACCCCCACTTCCTTTTAAATGATTTTCAGGAACCCTGGACACACTACCTCACGAAGAACGAAGATGTTTAGTTTTGCAACTTCCTGAGGAGTAAAAATGGGCTCAATTCAGAAATAAATCTCATCCCTGAGAAGGGTGTGTGGCCCTGAGACAGGCTGAAGAGGAAAACTTGAGGAAAGAAAGATTTTCTAGAGGCTGCCTAGCACGTACTCATCCATGCACTCATTGTCTCCTCCATCACTGTTTTTTTCTTTCCCGTGTCCTTTAGAGTCTGCTCTTCTTGTATCAAGAGTAGGTGATACATCATATCAACTTTATGACATTTATGAGAGCTGGAAAGCCATGGAGAGTGAGGTAAAGAAAGATGAGTTATGGGAAACAAAAAGTCTCAGGGCCTTAAATGCCACAGCTAAAGCTGTTGAACGGCTCCGCTCCCCCTACAGGACACTGCATGACATAGCAGCACATACTTGGAAGGTACCATTTTGTTAATTAATCCCTTGGCCTTCCTGCACTATCGCATAAAAGTACCCAGTTGTGGGCACAAATTCCAGCCTTCCCACACCCGAAACTTTTTAATGGCCATCCCTAACCTCTGCTAACAGTCTCAAATATCTAGCAGTAAAATGTTTTCCAAATAAAAAAATGGACTCCAAACATTCTCAAGTGGGAATTTGAACTGAAAAACATCCAGTGTCTCCTTCCAGCTCTATGATACCATTGTCCTTCTTGCCAGATTACAAGCTGTTCATGCAGTAGGCTCTGGCCTTAGCTCACGTATGACCTACAAAAACTTTAGCACCTCTTTCATTAGACAGAAAAACAACTGCTGAATCTGGGACATAGGGGAGAAGGCATGTATGTCACTCTGGAAATCCTCAGACAACCCAGGACTAGTGATTCCCAATTGTTTATTCCAAGAAAAATTTCACCAGATTGTGTGTACACGTGTGCACACAGCCTCCTCCACATGAGTGTATCAGAAAGAAAGCAAGGATAAGCATGACAGAGAAAGAGAGGAAAGAATGCTCTCTGTTTTGTGTTGTATTCGATCGCACTTAGAGAAAATACAAGCAGCCAGAGCGGAATCTCATTCCAGAAACCTCTTTCATCAAAGTCAGACAACCATTAGTAATTGGACGGCTGACAGTAACACGAGCGCCATCTAGCGCTCACTACCTCAGCCTGACGTCCTACTGTCAGTCTGTGAGAGTTCAGGGTTAGTCACTGCCCAGTGAAATTCAGATTGCCATTACATGATGATGAAAGCAAGCAGAATCCTCCAAAGAGATTTATGTTTCATAATAACATATTCAAATTCTATGTCTACATTTCATATCAATATTCCACTTCAGATATCGAGACTTAGATCCTCCTTGTTGAACATAGGTTAAATGTTGCCTTCAGTTTTGTTCACCAAATTTCCATCAACTTTACATTGACTACCCCCTATCTTCTTTGGAAAGATGTCGGCAGATAGTGTCACAGATTATAGATCTAAAGTCAACAGATCGCTGTTTTGGTAAACTCCCTGGACATTTATGAAAATCTCCAAAGGACAGTGGTAAAATTTTATTTTAATTTGCCCACATTAAAGAACGGTTTTCCCACACAGCATTTGTGAGGAAGTGTATGGGGGCATCATATGAAATAACAAAATAATAAATGGGTGTCGTTCCTACAGGAAATCAAAGATCCTTGCTATAAGCATTATCTAGAAAAAGTCTATGAATGAAGTTTTATGATGCTTCCAGAGAATAAATTCTTTACTCAAGTAACCAATTCCAGGGTAATGTGCTAGTTTCCCATCACTAGTGCTGACTAATTGGGGGAGAGGGGGGAGGGGGTGGTAGAAAGACACTAAACATCAAAGGGGCAAGACCAAGTGGCATTGGATTTCCTCCCTTCAATAAGTAGTATCATGGTGAAAGGAGCATGACCTTTGGCTTTACAGACTTGGAATCAAATATTCAAACAGGCACTTTCTTTTTTTTTAATTTTTTAATGTTTTTATTTATTTTTGAGAGACAGTGTGAGCAGAGGAGGGTCAGAGAGAGAGGGAGACACAGAATTCAAAACAGGCTCCAGGCTCTGAGCTAGCTGTCAGCACAGAGCCCGACGCGGGGCTCAAACCCATGAACCGTGAGATCATGACCTGAGCCTAGGCCGAATGCTCAACCAACTGAGCCACCCAGGCATCCCTCAAACAGGCACTTTCTAGACGTTTGTGGAAATTAACCTTCCTGAGCCTTCCAGTGTTATTGTAAGAAGTAGGGGTTATTGTAAAACAGTATGTCTGTAAAATACTTAAAAAGTGTTTCAAGCAAACAGTCTTTATTATTCTATGTAAATACTATTAAAACATCAAAGAGAAATATAACTGTGTTCTGGCATCTTTATGGGTGTCATTAACCAGTCATTAGGATATTTGTATCCCCGGTAATCTGGTTATAATTTGAGTCAGTGATTTATGAGGGGCCAAACGTTCCCTATCACATTACCTTTCCTGTGCGTCATCTGGGTTCCAAAAATAGGGACGGTGCATCTTTTAGCAGAAATAGGTGTCTGAAATAGCTGTCTGAGTGCCAGTGGTAAGTATGAAGTAAATTAACCTGAAATAGAGCTGTAGCAATAAAGGGTCAAGTGACTGTACTAGCAATGGTGGCGGTGCTGAGGAGCAGGATTCTTTCTGGCTCCAGGGGACTCAGTTTGGTAGCAAACAAGCAACAGATCCCCTGCACCAAGATCCGTGTTTGCCACACCACTTTTCCATTTATGAGCTGTGTGGATAGAAACAAGTCTATTCTCTCAGAAACTTAAGTACCTTATTTGTAAAATAGGAATTATATTTTTACTACTTCTCACGGATTGTCATAAAAACAAAAAGAGATACTGTATCTGAAAGTCTTTTGCCAGTTATAAAGTCAAAAGCCAGTGTCGCTATCCATCTTGGTGATCAACCCACCCCACGGTGGCTCCAGCCAGAGTCCAGCAGCTTCTCTGATTCTTGTCTCTCTCTCCTATCACCCACTACCTCCAACCCATCCACAAGGTCCAGTCACCTCTGCTCCGTAAAGATAATCTCCATCTGTCCACTCCTTTCCACCTCTCCTAGTACCAGCCCCAGGCAGGCACCAATGTCTCTCATCCTAGCCACCATGACTGTCTCCTAACCGAACTGCTCCTTTGTACTTTGACTTCGCTGAAGAACATTCTCCAAACGGCATTCAGAATGACCTTTTTAAAGCATAAATCAAGGGACAACCAAACATTACTACCTCCTTCTGGAAGTATTCAGCAACTTAACGAAATATTCTAAATAAGTAAGTTAACCTTCAACATGACCAGCCCTGCCCACTTTTCCCTTGATGTCCAGACCCTCACTTCCCTCCCCTGTTGGACTCCAGCCTCCTCGGACGGACCCACGGTCACTGAGATTTTCGTCTCTCTTTTCTTCTAAAAGTTTTATAGTTTTAGGTCTTACATGTAGCCCTGCGGTGACCCATATCAAGTTTACTTTTATATCTGATATAAGGTAAGATTTGAGAATCCTTTTTTTCTTAGATATCAGTTGTTTTTGTACCATTTATTGTAAGATTACCCTTTTCCCATAGAATTCCTTTGTCGCCTTTATCAAAGATAAGTTGGCCATACATATGTGCGTCTATTCCTGAACTCCATTGTGTTTTTATTGAGCTATGTTCATATATATACATATACATATGTATGTATATATATGTATGCTGACACCACACTGTCTTGATTATTGCAAGTGAGTCTTGAAATCTGGTAATGCTAAGTCCTTAAACTTTATTTTTTCTCAAAAATGGCTTTGGCTTTATATAGGTCCTTTGTATTTCCATTTAAATCAACTTGTCGATGTCTACCAAAAAATCTGTCACCTAAATCACTTTCTATCCCATGGACTGATTTTAATTATCTGTATAACACTTAATTTTTTTATTGTTTATCATCTATCTCTTCTCAACGGAATATAAGCTGTAGGAGGGGAGAAAAAGGACCTGTAGTTTCCTGTTTTCTCCACTGTATCGCCAGCTCCTTGAATGAGACCTTTCACCTAAATAAGTTTCAATAAGTATTTGCTGAATAAATGCATTCATTAGTCTGAGGAGTTATTTTTCTCCTGACATATCCTGTTATTTATGAATGGAAGGATTTGGTGGCTGACCCTCCTTCCATGCTGTCTTCTTGAATTAAAGGAGTTTTCAAGGCTATCAATTTCCCCTTTGTACCTAGAAAGATCAAGAACAGCCAAAATGTAATGGAAAGAGCATTGGCCTAAAATTTAGAAGACTAAAATGTCTAATTCTACTCTGCCACTAACTAGGAGTATAACATTGGGAAAGTCACTTAACCTCTCCATACCTCTTTTTTTTTAATGTTTATTTACTTTTGAGAGAGACAGAGAGAGTGCAAGCAGGGGAGGGGTGCTGGGAGCCAAATCAGCCTTGCTGGATGACACAGTCACAGCGAAGAAATGGCAGACGTTTGCACAGCTCCTGCCATGAAGCGAAACTAGTATCTCCTTCTACTACTGGCTCATACTGGGAATGGGACCACTGTTATTGATTAGGCCTCACAATGTTCCAAATCAGACCGATATTCCCCATACAGTTACCTCATGAGAAGAAGCATATTCCTACCCCTACAAAGGAGATTTTAGATCAAAGTACTGCAGATATTTGTCAAAAGGTTCTTCTAATGAGCCTTGCATAGACCCAAGACATAGATATTGAAGTGGTTAAAAACACAAGAGTTGCATTTAAGTCTGGCCCAGAGTAAGGGAGCCTAATTTGGAGATCAGAAATAGAAAACAAGGACAGAACATAGTCCCTTCCCAAGGTCCACATTCTACAAATATCCTCCCTTGTACTGACTTCAGTTATGAGGATGGATAAGAAACTAGAAACCCAGGTGCAAGGCCAACGCACACAGGGCCCCCATATTGCTTACATCAAAGAAAAGTCTTTCTCTAGCAACTTGTTAACAAACATTCTTTCTCTCGTAGTTAATGAGTCAAACAAAATAATTCCTAGCCTGTCTATATACAACTTAACCTATGTTTTAATCTTAGCATTACTAACTTAAATAATGTGTATATTATCCTGTTTTTTTACTAAAAACATTCTGTTGTTCTCTTGGTTATAAGATTTACTCAACCTCACTGGAAGTACATTACATGACTTGGTTGTAGCTTGTTAATTAAAAACAAAGTCATAAATATTGGCAAAAGACCAACCCATGCAAAATAAGATAAGTTTGTTACTTTCTTAACCTGGGGGACTGACGCCAAGAATGAAGGGAGTGGTTCTACAAAAATATTTCTGTAAAACCAGTTTCTGTAAACTTTTGCTGATCAAAGCATCTTATCACAAAGAACTAGCCACTGTAAAAAATTTCTATTTTCTGATGTCATGTTATCGCTTGACCTATAAATAAAGACACCAAAACAGACAGAGCAGAGATGCCTGCCTGGTGATCAGAAAGAAACTTGAGGCTCTCTCACTCTCTCTCGCCGATACCATCTATCCTTCAGGGACCCGTGGACCTGCTGGAGCTGGACTCTGGCAGAGGGGCAAAGAGAGAGGGAGACACAGAATCCAAAGCAGGCTGCAAGCTCTGAGCTGTCAGCACAGAACCCGATGCTTGAACTAAAGAGCCACGGAATCATGACCTAAGCCACTTAACTGACTGAGCCAGCCAGGTTCCCCATCCATACCTCTTTTTTTTTTTAATTTTTAATGTGGAGATAACAATTGCATATACACCATAGGTACATTATGAGGATTTAGTGATATAATTATGTAAGTCATTTGGTACATTGGCTATATATAACAAATGATTATTAGGTATTATTGCCATTATTTAGATAATTAAAACTTTTAGAAGCTTCTTTGGGGCTGTTTCAGGATACATTAAAAACTTCGGGGGTGGGGTACACAGAGAAAAACAGAAACAAAAATACCAGGAACTCTTGCAGAGGTGGGAATTGGGGAATTGGTAGTGACTCTGAGCCTGGCTGCCTTAGGGGTAACTCTGAGCCACCTCCTGGTCTGAAATGAAGCTGCTTAGCTGACCCATGCCATGTCACAACAGCATTCCTCACCACCAGCCTCCCTTCCAGAAAGTAGGATTTTTATCTTCACCAAACAAAATGTTCTTTTACTCCCAAGGTCTCCTTTGTTTCACTCAAATTGCTCTTCATGCCATTATTATCTTGGGACCTGGCTCCCTAAATGTCAAAGAGATATGTCAAACCCATAGTTCAGGCATGTAAGTCATAGTTGTTTAAAGTTAGGTTATGTGAAGTTGGTGGTTTCCCTCACTGATGTGCTAGAAACGGGAGGACTGCACAAGGTGGGAAGAAAGGCTGGGAGATGCTGACAGAAAGTGCATCCTGCCTCCTGTGTGAGTTGGGGGAGGGCAAGAAAGAGGGAGAGGGAGAGAGAGGGAGAAGGAGAGAAAGGGAGGGACGTAGAGAGGAAAGGAGAAAAGAAGAGAGAGAGAGAGGAAGAGAGGGAAGGAGGGAAACGGATACAGGGAAAGAGACAGAACAAAGGAGGGGGGAGACAGAGGGAGTGAGGGAGAGAGAAGAAGGGAGAGAGGGAGGAGGAAGAGAAACAAGGAAAGAGAGAGGGAGAGCGGGTGAGAGAGATTGAAGGAGACGGGGGAGAGTAAATCAGGGAAAGCATCTACACTGGCTTGGAATTGGAGAGGACATCAGACCATGTCGTAAGGACTGCATCAAGGACTCTGATCTTCCCGTGTCTGCTCGGAACAGGGCTGGACCCCGGGGCACAGACTGGAAGGAAAAGCAGCTCTCCTTGCAGTCAGGACCCGGCAGACACGATGACTGCCCAAGTGGAGTCTGTTCATGTTTTGGCCGAAGCACTTGGCCTCAGTTAGGTATATACACAACACAGGGTGGTGTGGCCAACAGACAGGCATCCAAGTAACGTGGGAGCAGGGGCTGTCTCTCCCAGTGTCCAGTGACCTGTGCTGACCTTTACCACTTGAGGGGCGCAAATAGGAGACAGGAGTCTCCCCCCTTCCTAGGCTGTCTCGGTAAGGGGAGTGGGGGAGCACAAAGCCCTACTAGGAAGCTTCAGAACCGTTCACAGGAGCCAGGACTCTCACCGCTAAGCACTGATAAGCTGCACAAACCTGAGCCGCAGAGCAGACAGGCAGAGTGCGAGAAGAGGTGGGCTCTGGTCCCGGGCGCTCGAGCCCCCACCCTCTGTGTGACTCAGACTTTGGGGAAGCCACGTGTCACTCCCCACCCAGCCCGTGGAGGACACAGAACATCAATGAGTAGAGTCTCAGTTTCCTGCATGATAGATCCAGACAGACAAGAAGAACATTTTCTTTCTTCCAGGGAGGGGATGTTTATCTCAAATCTGCTGCTTCATTGACTCCCACTTGCCCAACACTCATCCTGCACATTCTCCTGCTTGCTCTTTATCTGACAAAGCAGGGTCCTGGGCGGATGGAAAACTCCCTTCTCCCCCCGCCCCAAAAAGAGAAGGCATGAGAAACTGACAAAAACTTGTCCCCACAGGCCACCTTCAGGAAGGCTAGAGAGCACAGTGCCCTTGGAGGAGAGGTGCTGGATAAGAGGACACAATGCTGCAGAGATGGGACTTTTCAAAACTGAAGATAGTGAGGACCCCGAAGAGCATCCACCCATCCACCCCCGGCCCCTCAGTTGCCATGCTCTGAATTTGCAAGGCAGTGTGAACCCTCAGAGCTCAAGGAAGGTGGAACGTCTCACCTGGTTCCACCCTCATTCCAACAAGGTAGGAGAACTCAGGACAAGAGGCGGGAAGCTGCGAATCCTGCAGGCGGGACAGTAATCCCCCTCACCCCACCACCACCACCCTGCAGAGCTGTCCTGCCCCTTCATCAGGAAGCCTGCTGAATCCTGATAGAATGATCTCTCTTCCTGTGCAAGTATCCATCCCTGCACTGCCCTGCATGTGGCAGTGGCCCCTGTTCTGCTTTTGAAGCAAAAATAAAGAGCTCTACTGTTGGTCTTCTATACCAGGACCCTTCAAATATTTGGATATCTGACTGCATCTTCATCCAATCCGTTCATCCTCTCCTCCAATCACTTCTCATGTGATGAGTTTTTGAACCCTTGGCATCTCAACTGCCTCCTTTCCCCGATCAGATCAGGGTATCAGCATGAGCTGAGAAGTGACCTTGCATCTTGGGTCTGAACTCCCTTCTAGTTCCTGGGGTGGGGGTGGGGGTGGGCGCTGGGGAGAAGGAAAATATCTCTGTCGAGCATTGTAATTTCTTAGCTTGGTATAAACTGTCTCTATTCACTGAGAAAGCAAAAATAGAAATAGTTTGCTTCTGGACAGAATCTGGACAGAAGCTGTCTCAGGTTATTGTAGACAGACAACTGGCATTAAATGTGACACTCACTTTTCAAATTTAGAAGTAGATTTTTTTCCATCTCTCTCGTTTCTGGTTATGGGATGGGGGTCCTCCACCCACTACCTCCTACACATACACACACTCATTCACATACACATGCTAGGTGAACACTTTGTAAAAGAGTCAATATAACACTGTGTATCTTAGGCCACCCAGGTCCTGGCCCAGGAAACACTGAGAAAGGAACCTATTTCCTTAGAAGATATCTACCAACCAGAGGGAATGAGTGATCTGAGAGCTTCTCATTGCTTCATGATGAAAGTAAGTGAGACTCAGTTTTCTGAGCCCAGCTAAGCAGAAAATACAGGTAATTTAGCTAACAAGCTAAATAAAATTAAATAACCTTTCTGAGGGTGGTTCTGTGTAAGAAATCATCAGAAACTGTGAAACAGCCAGTCCTATATAATCAGAAGCACGCAGCTGGCTCCCCCACACACATTGTCATCACCATTTCATTATGCACTTCTCCAACCCTCACTTTGGCCTTCTCTTATTTCTCTATGAGTGGGTTAAAAAATAATCTACTCAAGGGTCTGTTCCCAGGAGATGCCTACTCCTCTACTGCCCTCCTTCCTGTGTATTTCTCTCTCCTCAGTGAGTCTGTTCAGATTTCTTTGGGGGTAAACTGAGCATCAAGGCTTGTGCTATTGGTCATGGCATTTTTTACCTGATTGTCTTCTACGTTTGATCCATGACCTGTGACTTTATGTGGATTAGGCATAAAGATCCCAAGTCAAATAATAATGTAATTAAGTCAAAGTAAAACCCAAAACAGGGCACAATAAACAGACTACTAATTAGGAAGAAGCTGTACATCCTAGTTGGTGGCACAGAATTCCCGATGACCATGTTATAAACAGCATGGGATGTGATGTGGTTGAATAATATAATTATTGCTGTATTTTGAGTAAAAAAAAATGTCTTGGAAATTGGCCTAAGCACCTGATCATCATTTATAATAATACCTCATGGAAAGATACTCACCTCTTCTAACTCACGGTGACAAGTTCTCCTGGTTTCTGCAATGGCAGACATGATTGCTTTTATGTATTTTTGGAGGACAAGGAGATGAATGAATAAATGATTTCACTCATTTCTCAAATATTCATTAATACCACCATAGTCAGGTGTTATGCTAGGTGCTAGGGATCCAGAGATAGTCTAGAAATGAAGGAGCTCGCATTTGAGAAAGACAGATACATAATTGGAGTAAGACATAGGATGGTGAAGAAGATGTGAAGAGGGAGAAGAGGGAGATAAATACAGAAGATAAGACCAATGGGATACCAACATCAAAGAGACTGATGAGGGAAGAGGAGCCATCCTCAATACCCCAGATATTGACATGAAGGCTGGCAGAACAAACTCCACAACTAAAGGCAGAGAAGAGGCCACATTGAAGAAGGTAGGAAGTGTGGAGATAGGGCTTGGGAGAGAAATGGATCTTGGCTGTTATGCCACAGTCACAGAGGAGGACAGGAGACAGGATAGCACACAGGGGAGCACACAAAGAAAATGAACCCCAATAGCTATTGGCTTATAAAACAAGAGGGGCTGAATTTCATGACTTCTGGAAAAAGTGGAGTTTAAAGTCTGGAGTTTTGTTTCGTTTTTTAAATTTTTTAATGTTTTATTTATTTTTTATACAGAGAGAAACAGAGGATGAGAGGGGAAGGGGCTGAGAGAGAATGAGACACAGAACCGGAAGCAGGCTCCAGACTCTGAGCTAGCTGTCAGCACAGAGTCTGACGCGGGGCTCAAACCCACAAATGTGAGATCTGACCTGAGCTGAAGTCGGAGGCTTAACTGACTGAGCCACCCAGATGCCTCAAGTCTGAGGTTTTGAAGGTCACGATGCTTGGCTCTGGGAAAGCCTGGAGGTATTGTGCTGTTCTTAGAGAGAAGCCAGTCAAACAACCCACAACACACAGCATGGAAACAGTGATCTGAGGAGTACCTGCAGCACACATTGGGAGATTGTTTGCTCATTTTGGAGCAAGTCCCAGGGAGACAGCTTTCATGGAGAGACCCCTCCTGGAAAAGAGAAACTGGCAGGTGTCATTTCCCTCCTCAACTCCTCAACGTAAGAACAGAGCCACCTAAAGGAACAACAATCCCTACAATCACTACCCAACTTGCTTACCCCAAGCCCCTCCATGGCCCACCCTTCCCAGTCATGCTTGACTCAGTCCCAGTGCAGTGAACCCCCTGCCCCCTGCAGAAGACTGGCTCAACCCCTGCATGTCTTTCGACCCAAAAGTTTTCTGGAGCTTCAGTTCCAACAGCAGTGGTGACAGGTCAGAGCACACCTAGTTAAAACTCACCACATTCAGACCTGGGATCAAATACTGCCCACAACAGTCAAAAACAGCCTCTGCAGATGACTGGCCTTAAGGATAACATGGACAGGATACACCAACAGAGCACAGAACACACATTGGAGATGCTTCCAAAAGTACCAGGCCCTGGGAATAGAAGACAAGACATGATAGGGCACTACAGGACTTCTTCTTCATAAGACCATAACCCCCAAGAACAGAAGATATAGCTGACTTTCCTAACATACAGAAAGAGGCACAGAGCCTTAGGAAAAAATGAGAAGACAGAGAAATTTATCTCAAATGAAAGAACAGGATATAAACAATATGCCTAGTAGAGAATTTAAAGTAATAATAAGGATACTCACTCACTAGACTTGAGAAAAGAGTGGAAGAAATGAGTGAGATCCTTAACACAGGGATAAAGAATAACAGAGCATAGATAAAGGGCCAATAAATGAAATGAGAAACACGCTGGATGGAATGTATAGTGACTAGAAGAAGCAGAGGAATGACCCTATGACCTAGAAGACAGAGTAATGGAAAGTAATCAAGCTGAACAAGCCAGACAAAAAAGAATTATGTAACATTAGAATAGAGTTAGAGAACTTAGTGTCTCCATCAAATAATAACATTTGTATTAAAGGAGTCCCAGAAGAAAAACAGAGAAAAAAGGGGGCAGAAAATTTATTTGAAGTGATAATAACGGAAAATTTCCCTAATCTGGTGAAGGAAACCAAATCCAAGAGGCACAGGAAACACCAACAAAATAAATAAAAGCAGAACCACACCAAGACATATTGTAATTAAACTGGCAAAATATAGTGATAGAGAAAAAAAATTAATGCAGCAACACAAAAGAGGCCAGTAACTTTCAAGGGAAAACCCATAAGATTAGCAGGGTATTTTTGAGCAGAAATTTTCCAAGCAGCAAGGAAGTGGCATAATATAGTCAAGTTCTGGAGGTGGAAAAATATCTGCAGCCAACAATACTCCACACATAATAGAAGGAGAGATAAAAAGTTTCCCAGATATTTTGAGTGAAAAGGAAAGATCAAATGTGAGTGTAAAAAGGTAGGCAACACAAAAGCAGTAAGCATACATATTTCTGTAACAAATCTGTCAAGGAACGTACAAAATAAAAGGATGTAAAATATAACATCATGTACCTAAAACATGGGGAAGACAGAAGTAAAGAGTGGGCTCAAACTTAAATGATCATCAACTTAATATAGACTGCTACATGTAGATCTTACATATTAAAAATAATGGTAGCCTTATCTAAAAAACCACCTATAAATAGATAAAGAATAAAGAGAAAGAAATCCAAACATATCATTCAAGAAAATCAGCAAATCATGAAAGAGAGAAAGAAAAAGACAAGAAAGGATTAAAGAAAATCTTCAGAAACAACCACAAAACAGGTATAAATGCCAATAAGTACATATCTATCAATAATTTCTTTGAATGTAAATGAACTACATGTTGCAATCAAAGGGTAAAAGAGTGGATTCAAAACAAGATTCTGTCTGTATGCTGTCTACAAGAGATTCACTTTAGACCTAAGACACCTGCAGATTGAGGTTGAGGGAATGGAGAAACATCTATCATGGATAAGGATGTCAAAGGAAAGCTGGAGTAGTAATACTTATTTCAGACAAAATAGACTTTAAAGACCATAACAAGGGACAAAGAAGGACACTATATAAAAATAAAAAGGACAATTCAACAAGAAGATATAATAATTGTAAATATTTAGGCACCTAAGATAGAAACACCCAAATACATAAAACAGTTAATAACAAACATAAAGGAACTAATTGATAATAATACAATAATAATAGGGGACCTTAACACTCCATATACATCACAGGACAGATAGTCTAACAGAAAATCAACAAGGAAACAATAGCTTTGAATGACACACTGGAACAGATGGATTTAATAGATATATTCAGAACATTCCATCCTAAAATAACAGAACACACATTTTTTTAAGTGCAAATGAAACATTCTCCAGAATAATCACATCTTACCCCACAAAACAGGCCTCAACAGATGCAAGAGGATCGAAGTCATGCCATGCACCTTTTCTCACCACTATACTGTGAAACTAGAAATCAACCACAGGAAAAAATCTGGAAAGGCCACAGATACATGAAGGTTACATAACATGCTACTAAACAACCAATGGGTCAACCAGAATAAAAGAAGAAATTAAAAAGTACATGGAAACAAGTGAAAAAGAAAACAAAATGGTCCAAAATCTGCAGCAAAAGTTGTTCTAAGAAGTTTATTGCAATACAGGACTACTTCAAGAGGCACAAAAATTTCAAACACCCTAACCTTACACCTAAAGGAGCTAGAAAAGGACAACAAACAAAACCTAAAGCAGCAGAGGGAGGAAATTATAAAATTAAAGCAGAATTAAGTGATATAGAAACTTAAAAAACAAACACAAAAAACAATAAAACAGATCAATGAAACCAGGAGCTGGTTCTTGGAAAAAAAAAATCAATAAAATTGATCAACTGCTAGCTAGTCAGACTTATCAAGAAAAAAAGAGAGAGGACCCAAATAAATTAAATAAATAACAAGCAGCACCACAGAAATACAGCAATTATAAGAGAATACTGTGAAAATCTATGTGCCAATAAATTAGATAACCTTAAATTTCTAGAAACATATAAACTACCAAAAGTGAAAGAGTAAGAAATAGAAAGTTTGAACAGACCGATTACTAACACAGAAATTGAATCACAAACAAACAAACAACAACAACAAACAAACAAAAAAAATCCTCCCAACATGGCTGGACTAGCCATACTTATTTCAGACAAAATAGACTTTAAAACAAGGATTGTCCTCTTTATATGTAGTCATGTCCACATGGCTTCCCCTGCAAATCCTACCAAACATCTAAAGAAGAGTTAATACCTATTCCTCTCAAACTGTTCTAAAAAATGGAAAAGGACGGAAAACTTCCAAGATCATTCTACTAAGCCAGCATTCCCTTAATACCACTAAAAAAGAGAACTATAGGCCAATATCCCTGATGAACATAGATGCAAAAATCTCAACAAAATACTAGCAAACTGAACTCTTGGGACCTCATCAAGATAAAAAACTTCTGCACTGCAAAGGAAACAATCAAAAAAACTAATAGGCAACTGACAGAATGGGAAAAGATAGTTGCAAATGACATATCACATAAAGGGCTAGTATCTCAAATTTACAAGGAACTCACCAAACTTCACACCCACAAAACAAATAACCCAGTGAAGAAATGGGCAGAAGATATGAACAAATACTTCTCCAAAGAGGACATCCAAATGGCCTACAGGCACATGAAACGATACTCAACATCACTCATCATCAGGGAAACACAAATCAAAACCACACTGAGATACCACCTCACACCAGTCAGAGTGGCTAAAATGAACAAATCAAGAGTCTATAGATGCTGCTGAGGGTGTGGAGAGACGGGCACCCTTCTACACTGTTGGTGGAAATGTAAACTGGTGCAGCCGCTCTGGAAAACAGTGTGGAGGTTCCTCAAAAAACTATCCATAGAACTCCCTTGTGACCCAGCAATAGCACTGCTAGGGATTTACCCAAGAGACACAGAAATGCTGATGCATAGGAGCACATGGACCCCAATATTCATAGCAGCAATGTCAACAATAGCCAAAACATGGAAAGAGCCTAAATGTCCATCACCTGATGAGTGGATGAAGAAGATGTGGTATATATACACAATGGAATACTACATGGCAATGAGAAAGAATGATATATGGCCATTTGTAGGAAAGTGGATGGACCTTGAGGGTGTCATGCTAAGCGAAATAAGTCAGGCGGAGAAGGACAGATACCATATGTTTGCACTCATAGGTCTAACAGGAAAACAGGAGAAACCTAATGGAGGACTAGAGGGAGGGGAAGAGGTGAAGAGAGTTGGGGAGAGAGAGGGATGCAGAACTTGAGAGACTACTGAATACTGAAAATGAACTGAGGGTTGAAGGGGAAGGGGGAGGGGGGAAAGGAGGTGGTGTTGATGGAGGAGGGCACTTGTGGGGAAGAGCACTGGGTGTTGTATGGAAACCAATTTGACAATAAACTATTTTAAAATATATATATATATATATTAAAAAATCATTCACCCCAATCTAGTGGAATTTATTTCTGGGTTGCAAGTGTCATTCAGTATTCACAAATCAATCAATATGACACATCACATCAATAAAAGAAAGGATAAGAACTATATGATCATTTCAACAGACACAGAAAAAGCATTTGACAAAGTAGAATATCCATTCACAATAAAATCCCTCAACAAAGTACATTTAAGAGGGATCATACATCAATATAATAAAGGCCATTTATGAAAAACCCACAGCTAACATCATCCTCAATGGGGAAAAACTAAGAGCTTTTCCCATAAGGTCGGGAATAAGACAAAGATGTCCACGGTTACCACTTTCATTTAACATAGTACTGGAAGTCCCAGCCACGGCAATCAAAAAACAAAAAAGAAACAAAAGGTACCCAAATCAGTAAGGAAGAAGTCAAACTTTCACTCTTTGCAGATGACATAATCCTATGTATAGAAAACCCAAAAAGACGCCACTCCAAAACTAGAACTGATACACAAATTCTGTAGTCATGGAATACAAAATCAATGTACAGAAATACATTGCATTTCTTTGCACCGATAATGAAGTAGCAGAAAGTGAAACTAAGAAAAAAATCTTATTTACAATATCACCAAAAACTCAAAGATACATAAGAATAAACCTAACCAAAGAGGTGAAAGACCTATACTCTAAAAACTAGAACACTGATGAAAGAAATTGAAGATGACAGAAAGAACTGGAAAGAAGTTCCATGTCCATGGACTGGAAGAACAAATATTTTTAAAACGACTATACTACCCAAAGCAATATTCACATTTAGGGCAGTCCTTATCAAAATTCCAACAGCATTTTTCACAGAACTAGAACAAAGAATCTTAAAATTTGTATAGAGCCACAAAAGACCCTGCATAGTCAAAGCAATCTTAAAAAGAAAAGCAAAGCTTGGAGAGATCACTATTCTGGATTATATATCAAGTTATATTACAAACCTGTAGTGATCAAAATAGTATGTTTCTGGCACAAAAATATACACAGAGATCAATGAAACAGAATAGAAAATCCAGAAATAAACCCACAAATATATGGTCAATTAGTTCAGCCAAAGCAAGCAAGAATATTTGGGGCACCTGCGTGGCTCAGTCAGTTGGGCATCCGACTTCAGCTCAGATCATGATCTCACAGTTCGTGGGTTCGAGCCCTGCGTCAGGCTCTGTACTGACAGCTCAGAGCCAGGAGTCTGCTTCAGATTCTGTGTCTCCCTCTCTCTCTCTGCCCCTCCCCTACTTGTACTGTCTCTCTCTGTCTCAAAAACAAACAAACAAATAAATAAATAAGGAAGAATATTGAATGGGAAAATGACAGTCTCTTCAACAAACAGTGCTGGGAAAACTGAACAGCATCATGCAAAAGAATGAAGCCAGACACTTCCTCACGCCATATGCAAAAATAATTCCAAAACGGATTAAAGACATCAAAGTGAGCCCTGAAAGCATAAATATCCTAGAAGAGAACATAGGCAGTAACTTCTTTGACATGAGTCATAGCCACTCTTTTCCAGATACGTCTCCTAAGGCAAGGGAAACCAAAGCAAAAATAAACTATTAGGACTAAATCAATATAAAAAGTTTCTGTACAATAGGGGGAATAACCAAGAAAACTAAAAGGCAACCTATGCAACGGGAGAAGATATTTGCAAATGACATATCTGATAAAGGGTTAGTATCCAAATATATAAAGAATTTATACAACTCAATACCAAAAAGTAAACCTGCAATAAAAAATGGGCAGAATATATGAACAGACATTTCTCCAGAGAAGACATCCAGATGGCCAAGAGACACATGGAAAGATGTTCATCATCACGTACCATCAGGGAACTGCAAAGCGATATAAGATACCATCTCACACCTGTCAGAATGGCAAAGATCATCAACACATGAAACAACAGGTGTTGGCAAGGACGTTGGGGAAAGGAACGCTCTTGCACTGTTGGTAGGAATGCAAATAGGTGCAGCCACCGTGGGAAACAGTACGGAGGTCCCTCAAAAAGTTAAAAACAGAACTACCTTATGATCCAACAATTTTACTCGTGGATATTTACCTAAAGAATACAAAAACACTAATTCAAAAAGATACATGCACGCAGATGTTTATAGCAGCGTTATCTATCATAGCCAAAGTAATGGAAGTAGCCCAAGTGTCCACTAATTCATGAATGAATAAAAAAGAGGTGGTATGTATATCACATACATACATATACACACATACATATATACGTAATATACAGTGTAATATTATTCAGCCATAAAAAGAATGAAGTCTTGACATTTGCAGGGATATGGATGGAACTAGAGAGTATAATGTTAAGCAAAATAAGTCAGAGAAGGACAAATACCATTTAATTTCACTGATATGTGGAATTCAAGAAACAAAACAAATAAGCAATAGGAAAAAAGAGAAAGAATGACAAATCAAGAAACAGACTCTTAATTATAGAGAACAAACTGATGGTTACCAAAGGGGGGGTGAGTGGGCGGGATGAGTGAAGTTGGCGATGGGGATTAATGAGTATACTTGTTGTAAGCACTGGATGATGTATGGAAGTGTTGAATCGCCGAATTGTACACTGAAGCTAATATAACACTATATGCTAACTAACTGGAATTAAAAATAAAAACTTCTTTTAAAATTTTTTGAATGTTTTATTTATTTTTGAGAGAAAGAGACCACATGAGCAGGGGAGGGGCAGAGAGAGAGGGAGACACAGAATCTGAAGACAGGAACCAGGCTCTGAGTTAGCTGTCAGCACAGAGCTCGATGCGGGGCTTGAACCTACGAACCGTGAGATCATGACCTGAGCCAAAGTCAGACACTTAACCGACTGAGCCACCCAGGAGCTCCATAAACTTTTTTAAATTAAAAAAAAAAAGTCTTATGGACCCCCCCACATCCTGCGCACTGTATCACAGGGTACGCTGGAGACAACAAAAACATCGCTGAAACAGATGGTTCCTCCCACAGTGGGTGGGAGTCTAAATTTTATAATTGAGAAAATTGAGGTGCAGCAGGTGCTGCTGACATTTCCAGTAGTAAGCATCCTGCTTCGTCGTCAATGCACTTAATCGGTAGGGAATTAAAGGAGAAGTGGGTCTAACAGAACCTCCTTCAGCAGCTGTTCAGCAAATCCTTTCCAATGTGCGGGACTCGAATGTTAACTTCTTAATTTGGTTTAATTGCTTCACAGGGGTTTACATTAGCAACATTTTATGTGATGCCAAATTATGGAATACTGTCTTGATAAAATTTTATTTTGGACCAATGGTTTCCTGATACGATCTGTTTTCTTCTGAAGGAAAAGGTTTATACAGGAAAAATCCGTATCCCTGCTCCAGGCTCCGTGATGTCTACAACTCTAAGATTGCCTTAGAAATCTGGCTAAAATTGCTTGGTTTTTCTCTGCAACATCTGTGAAGGTGCTGTCCGAAGTGTGTAATTTCTCTTTCCTGGGTATAATTCAAAAATCAATGACTGCTGGTTTGTGATCCAAAGAGTTGTTTTCTTTTTTTTCTTTTTTTATAGTTTATTTATTTTTGAGACAGAGAGACAGCATGAGTGGGGGAGGGGCACAGAGAGAGGGAGACACAGAATCTGAAGCAGGCTCTAGGCTCTGAGCTATCTGTCAGCCCCTGACGCGGGGCTCGAACCCACCAACCGCGAGATTATGACCTGAGCCAAAGTCTGCCACTTAACCGACTGAGCCACCCAGGTGCCCCAAGAGTTCAGTTTTCTATCTGAGGTGTAGATAGGTCTGGGCCATTGATAGTAGATTAGCATCACTATCAAAAATCAGATTCTCTAGTTGCCATCATCTATCATTGTCTCCATGGGGGCCAAATGCATCCAAGTATATTTTTCTACCATTGTCTCAGCTCAGGGCACACTAAGAACTTAGCAAAAGTTCTTACCACGATGTGACCATGCACAACCTTTCACCTCACATCTGGCACATAGGATGCTGAGGCCTGGTATAAGCCAGAATGAGAATTCATTAGATAGAATGCTTGCTACGGACATGGACAAATAAGGTTGAGATGAATGGAGATCATCTATCATTGTTAAGACATCCTCATAGTAGGAGACACAAGAAAGTAAGACAAGTTGCTTCTGGAGGGAAAAAAAAAGATTACAGGTTCTCATAAAAATATAAGAACACAAGCAGAATTTGATGTTCCAACAATAATGTCATTCTCCTACTACATGCCAAGGCCAACATGCCAAACATTCCCCATGCTGTTTACCCCAATCTCTTCTTCAGTCCAGAGACTTAGAGCCAAACTTGGCTCTTCGGTCCCCGGCTCATACTAACAAATAAGAGCTGAAAGTTGTGGGTAAATAAATATAATCTATTCTATGCCAGATGCTGTGCTAAGAATTATGGCAGGAATATGGACACAAGATCTCTGCAGTGAAGAAAGTTACAATCTAATGAAGCAAAACCCATTATTCTACTTAGTAAAAACAAACTACAACCAGACTACAGTGTTTCTCTGGCATAATCCAACCATCATTTGCATCAAAGTATCCTGAGATGTTTGATTAAGATGTGTACCTTCCTAAGCCCCGTCTGAAACTTCTAATTCAGAATATCTGACAGATGAGACCTGGGAATCCATAATTTAACAAGTTCCCTGAGTGCCTCTTATACCTGTTAAACTTGGAGAACCACTAATTAATGAGCTCATGAGAATAAGCACCATGGAAAAGTCCCACACTATCCCGCTTTTGATGAGAAGAGTGGGGGTTAAAGCAGAATGTTCCACTATCGGTATTTGAGTCAGTGTGTGATGAATCTATGTAAGAAAAGAAAGAATTTAAGGAAGGAAACATGTAGCATTCTAAGCCCTCCAGATGGCCTTGAAGAATTCAGGATATCTCTTGCACAATGACACTCACTGTCTATCTACACAGCCACGTTCCTACAGGGCACTGGGGAGAAGGCAAACTTCACAGCACAGGGGACCTGCCCGAGGTGCTTCTGTGCCTGTGCTGAGGCCTTTACTCTCTTCCTCTGATGTCACCGATCTGTGTCTAGGATTAACTGCTCACTGATGAATGAGCACGTGGCCTGGCACCTGTGCACGTTTCCCCCCTTTTCCCTTCCTCAGGGGCAGTCCCCAGGCCTGGCTCCAACCAGCATTATAAGGCTTTGAGCAACCGTTCTTTTTACCTGTTGACTTTCATGGTTTTTCGCTTCCCTTTGTGACTGTTGTAGTTTTTCTAATTAAAAAAGAAAACTAATTTGATAAATTATCTCACATAAGACATTAGGGATTTGAATGAGCATTGAGAGTTATATGTAAGTGATGAATCAGTAAATTCTATTCCTGAAATCATTATGGCACTATCTGTTAACTAACTTGGATTTAAGTTTTAGAAATAAATAAAAGAATTTTTAATATATTAGAGGTTTGATGTTCTGACTTCTCTCAAAGACATTAAATTTCAAGGTTAACTTGAATATCTATTGAGGCATCTTAGTCTCTGAAATGTCAGCTTGGAAGGGAAATGTGGGGCTTCCCAGAGAAGGCCTTCCTTCCCTGCCTTGCTCTTCAAGTCATGACCATGTAGGGTGATTCAGGGAAGGGGTGGGAATAGACAGAAACCAGTCTCTGGTCAGCTTTTGGCACTTTGAGGAGATACTTGAGACCTGATATCTGTGTTTAAGTTTGACAGCTAACAAGGTCATTAACTTTCAGTCTTTGCCATTGCCTCTCCCACTGCTGCTTTCGTACCCTGAAATAGTAATTTCATTTCCTTGTCAGCCTTCCTTATATTACCCCTGCTTTGTCCCCAGCTTCTCAACCCTCCAGTGTTGTCTGGAGAGACTTTGGGGTCAAAAGAGAGCTGGAGTTGAATGTGCTCTACCATTTGCTAGGTGAGAGATCTGGACTTTTTCTCTCTACCAGGAATCGTCATTGTGAGTGTCAGATGATGTGGTAGATGTGAGTGTAGCTTTGTGAACATATAAAGCCCAATAGACACTGCTCTAGGGAAGAAACCATTCTGCTGTAAGTTTCTAACTACATGATAGTGATGTCAGGGCACAGACACTAGACCTGGGTGGACACGTGCCTTAGGAGCAGCCACTGAGGAAGGACCATGAAAGAGTCTGTCAAAGATGATGGCAATTTTGGACCCACTAGTGACTCTCTAGGTCACAAAAAGCACTTAAAAATGGGGAAAAGAGGGGTGCCTGAGTGGCTCAGTCAGTTGAGCATCCACCTTTGGCTCAGGTCATGATCTCACAGTTCATGGGTTCAAGCCCTGCATTGGGCTCTGTGCTGACAGTTCAGAGCCTGAAGCCTGCTTCAGATTCTGTGTCTCCCTCTTTTTGCTGCCTGTGTTCCTTCTCTCAAAAATAATAAACATTAACAAAATATTAGTGGGAAGAAGAAAACAAAAATGAGGCCTAGAGGAAACAGCGAGGCAAAAGACTGAGCAGGCAGAAGGTACTGAGGAGCAAGAAGGCAAAGCAGGGAGAACAGTGAAGGCACAGAGCCACCCCCACAGAGAAACATGAGAGTAGAGGTCTGCAGCTGCTGAGCAGGGAGGAGAAGACTGGGATGTTCAAACTACCCCAAACCCTAAATGACTCAGTTCCTGAACAACAGTCTCTGTGGTTTGGCACTCTGATGCTTCATGAGGCCCATGCAACCACCTTCTGTTTTCCTTAATTCCTCATGTTTACATTAAACACGCCCAGTCACTTAAAGAAACCCCAACACATCACTTTCTTCCTAACCTCAAAAGAACTAGTGCTCAGTTTTGTGCGGGTCTTAGCCCATCAAGGACCAATGCTGTGGTTGGACTTGCCCTGGCGCTTGCATGACAGCCTTCAGCAAAAGCCACCAGGAAAATTTGAAAAAGTAAACGTTTATTACTTACAAGACCTGGAAATCACACAACACAACCTGGGCCTCCACAGCAAGGTTGCAAGTAGAGAGAGAGCAGGAAAAAGAATAGATGGAGGCCAGGAGTTCTGCTTTTATTGGGGTTGAGGGTGGAGGGGGACCTAGGGTTTACAGGCTCACTATTGGTGAATTTAAAGTATGAAGGAGAAAAAACAAGTGGCCTAAATGGTCAGTTATCTAAATCAACCATGATCTTTAAAACCAAGGAGCCTCAGTGAAGGGAAAGTAGCCTGCCTCTTTATCTAGCTGTGTGCCTTGACACAGCTGTGTTTACTCGAGATAGCTCTTTGAAATAGATGCTTCTTTGTTTTTTTTTTTTTTAACATTTTTATTTCTTATTGAGAGACAGAGAGAGACAGAGCACAAGCATGGAAGGGGCAGAGAGAGGGGGAGCCACAGAATCCCAAGGAGGCCCCAGGCTCTGAGCTGTCAGCCAGAGCCTGACGTGGGGCTCAAACCCACAAGCTGCGAGATCATGACCTGAGCCGAACTCAGGCGCCTAACTGACTGAGCCTCCCAGGCGCCCCAAGTAGATGCTTCTTTGAAATGGATGTCTCAGGAATTAAAGCTTAAGTCAGATACTTGCATTACCAAAAGGAAATGAAGTAAAATAAAACTGTCAGTGCTTTCACTATATTGTACACCTGAAACTAGTATCACCCTAGATGTTCATTATCCTGGACTTTTAAATTAAATTAGGGGCTCCTGGGTGGCTCTGTCAGTTGGGCGTCGGACTTCAGCTCAGGTCATGATCTAAAGGTTCATGGGTTTGAGTCCAGAGTTTGGTTCTGTGCTGACAACTCAAAGCCTGGACTCTCTCTCTCTCTCTCTCTCTCTCTCTCTCTCTCTCTCTCTCTCTCTCTCCCTGCCTCTCCCCTGCTCATGCTCTTTCTCTCTCAAAAATAAATAAACATTAAAAAAAATTTTAATGTGACATTCATACTGTGGAAAAGACACCAAAAAGATAACATTGATAAACTCTTTGGGGTGCCCGAGCAGCTCAGTCAATTAAACGTCCAACTTAAGCTCAGGTCATGATCTCATGGTTTGTGAGTTCAAGCCCCATGTCAGAGTCACTGCTGTCTCACAGAGCCCACTTCAGAACCTCTGTGCCCATCTCTCTCTGCCCACCCCTCACTCTCGTACACTCCTTCTGTCTCTGAAAAATAAATAAAAATTTAAAAATATATATTAATAAACTCTTTGGCTCTCAGACCTGCCTGAGAAGCTCCAGGCCAGTCACTGTGTCAAAATAATATGCATGAATAGAGAAAGCAGAATCCCCTGAAAGTCCGAACTCCTGAGACTGCACATTTGAAATGTACATGCTTTTTAAATTTTCATCCACAACTTTTATCTAATTCTCAAAAACCAGTGACGTAGATGTTCCTAAACATCTTCCTTGTGGCACCCCTTTGACTTGGGTATATTTTACAAATTTAATCTTTTATTGGTGACACCATAGCTTGAGTTTCAGTCTTAAACAATGACACTCCTTTCCTATCCTCTTCCCAGGCCCCTTATCTCCTTTCTCTTTTCTGCTTCCCTCCTTCCCCATCCATCTCTTTCCTTCTCCTTTTCTGGCTTCATTTTCAGTTTCCCTGTTTCTCCTACTTTGAGTTTTGCCCACCAGCGACTCCCATGTTCCTCATCTCTCAGAGCTAAAGAAGGTGCTACTCCCCCATTTAAAATATCCCACCTAAATCTCAGTTCTTCTCCTCCTCTCTCCCTACCCTTGTCAACTGATTCCCACCCCCAACCCCCTCTGGTAAGTGCCTGGAGAGTCACACAGTGTGAGTCACTGTGATATTAATAATGTCCTTCGTGTAGGAAGATGACATCACTAATCCTCCATCAGTGGGCCCTGTGCCCTTGAGCAATTTTCTCTGTGGTAGGAATGAGTGGGCACCGATGTCTTTCCACACCCCAGCTCAGTGACCCTAAGAATAATTTCAAGAATTTTCTAAGTTGAGGGGCGCCTGGCTGGCTCAGTCGGAAGAGCGTGTGACTCTTGATCTCGAGGTCATGAGTTTGAGCCCCACATTGGGTGGAGAGATTACTTAAATAAATAAAAACCTTAAAAAATAGAATTTTCTAAGCTGAGATTTGGGGCACATAAATGGAACCAGAATGGAAAGAAGTCAATTTACTGTCTTTTGAGATTTTGATCCAGGGAAAGAAGAGTCTTAGGAGGCCCATGGCCAAAACCAGAAGCGATCAGAACATTTTAACTGAAATTAATGTTGTTTGTGGTTAGTTTTGATTATTCTTCTCAAATTGGAAAAAGTCAGATTCCAGGTATTAGAATCCTCAGCGATGAAGTTGCCAGTTAGTGAGCAGGGACATGTCACATCATCTCTAATGCCCCGACCATCCTCAGGAAACAAAAATTCACTGTGATGAACTAACTTGCAAAAGCTGCAGAGCTAGTAAGAGATAAATCCAGGACTGAATCTCCTTTTCTTTCCATTACTCCACACTGTCACATGTGTTACAGCTTCAGTTCCTCTCCTCTTGGATGTTGATAATTTGAGCTCCCATCATGGCAGAGAAGAGCCCAGTGCAGCTTAGTGACTACAAAGTCCTCCTCTGGCTGACCCTGCCCTTAACAGTGTCTCTTTTGCGCCAAATCTGAGACTCTCTCAGTAACTGGAGAGCTGATGACTAAGCCCTGTCCTCAGAGTTTTAGGTATACATCTTAATAGCATGTTACCTTATCCCTGGCATGGAAGAGAAATCCATTTTTTGCCTGCCTTTATCCACTCTAATTACTTTCATCGGCTGGTGAAGGAAGCAGCTGGAGGTACCTACAAACAGTTTGCTTCCTTCTCATCATGCCTGGAAAGTGATCTTTTCTTGGCTGGAGCCAGCCGTGCCATCTTCGTGCTCAAAGATCCAGTGAAGGCTAGTAAATATCAGTCTTATATTGCATTCCGGTTTCATTATTCATGTATCCTCTTTCCCTATCAAGATTATATGTGGGAAAGGTATTGTGTGTTAGTGATTACGACTGCAGCTGCAGTGACAATAATCATAACAGATAAAAAGCATAATATTAGGTACTTATGACATGCCAGGCTATATGCTATGTAATTGCTGACTGATACGGGATTCTGGAAGAGCTCTACTGTCTTCAGAGGCCATCCACTTAGTCACTACTCCATATTGTTCTCAAAATTCTGATAGAAAAAATTGGGGAAGAGAGAGAAAGGAGTCCCTTCTAAATGTGGGTCTTTTTCCTGACTTTGAAGATTAGAGAGAACTCTCATTTGTTGGATGCCTACCACATCCTAGGCTTTATTCTAAATGGTAAGGCAATTCAGAGATGGAAATATATATATATATGTCTTAAAATCTATCTCAAGAAACAGACATGAGAAAAAAAAGACCTCCAAGATAAATTGTGGGGAGAGAGACATGATGCAAAGTGTAACAGGAGCCCAGAAAAAAAACAGATTAACTCTGACCTGGAGAATCTGGAGAGAATTCTTGCAGATGCTGGCATCAAGTTTATCCTGAAAGGTAAACTTCTCCACACATGGAGAAGAGGAAGGATTTTTCCCACTTAGGAAATTACTAGTGATCTCAGCTACCATTGTTGAATATATACTACATACCCAATACTGTTCACGTGATATATATGTATTGAATTATTAAACACTGATAATCTCAAGGATAGGTATTCTTTTTTTATTACACACATCAGAAAAGTGAGGTCCTTAAAGTTAGATAGTTTAGCTAAGTACTTAAGTGGCTAAGGAGTCTCTAGCTGAAAACTCCAAGTCTCCCACTACCTGATATTACCTTCATGCCACCTTTGTGATGTGCTTTATAAATGTGGATGCCACCTTTGTATAAGACCACATTAATCAATTGATTAATTTTTGTTTGTTTCAATAATATTTTCTTCACAGTCTGCAAAGAGACACAGAAACAAGAAGCAGTTCAGCCCTAGTCAAGGCATAATGATAAAATAATAATAATTTATTGGTATTATTATGTTTTAATCAGATACTATTCTGAATACTTTGTGGATATGAGCGCTGAACTACTTTATGAAATAATTATTCCCAGCCTACAGAGATGAGGGCATCAATACATATATATCTACATGTGTAGGTTACAGGCTAACCTCTTATCTCATTTACTTTCTACAGTTTTTTTGAGGTGGGGGACATTTTCTCTGAAGTCTATTTAAATCATACACAAACTTTAATCCTCCCCCAGCTGTCTCTTTTTTTGACACTTCTCTTCCCTTTGAGAAAAACTCCAAAGTTGTCTATCTCTGAATCCAATCTGTTAGTGTCCTTTGGGCAAATGGATTCCATGGCGATGCAGACCAGGCTGTGCTGACTGAGGAGTCCAAGGGTCCCCAGATCCCTTCCAGTGTAAAGGTAAGTGGCGTGGACTGCATAGAAGGTCTGCCAGTCTGGCTTAGGACACATTTGGATGCTTAAAACACCAGTGCAGTTGAAGGCTGGCCTGCCAGATGAATGTTGACTGTCAAGAAGAACAGACATTCCAAAGAAAGGGCTGTTTCTCTTTAACTCCCAGTTGTCATCTGGGATTTACCTGGGAGTTTGAAGCAAATTGCCAAGAGCTTCAAAGTTCTGTTTGAACTTGGAAGAAAAGAGAGAGAGAGAGAGAGAGAGAGAGAG
The DNA here is from genome assembly GCA_004023845.1 of Helogale parvula. Classification (NCBI taxonomy): domain Eukaryota; kingdom Metazoa; phylum Chordata; class Mammalia; order Carnivora; family Herpestidae; genus Helogale; species Helogale parvula. The sequence continues at coordinate 61,900 of PJEM01007752.1, read as the reverse complement.
AGAGAGAGAGAGAGAGAGAGAACAGAAAGAGAGCTGGTGGTCCATCTTTTCCTCCATAAACCTCAGCCTGGCTGGAGAAAACATAGAACCACTGTAACTATTGTCACTTTCAATGGCAGCTACTAACTTCCCTGAGGTCCTTGGTGGTGTCCTGTTATCCTATTACATATCTCTAGTTCATTCAATCTCCTTTTCTCCTGGATCAGAAATTCACATCTCCTCCCACCTTAAATCTCAACTACTCTTCTCATTCTTGGCTGATGACATTGCTTCTTATTTCCTATAGAAATTAGAAACAATCAAAAAAGAATTTCCAACTGCTCCCACCTAAAATCTACCAGCAGCTCTGCCTATGTCAGCTCTTCTCTTCTGTCTCAGCCTATGAACTATCCACGGTCCTAGCTGAAGTCAGCCCTATACATGTGTCTTAGGTCTCACCTCTTGCACTTTCTCAAATATTTTGCTCCTTCCAGTGTCTCGTCTCATTCCTACATAATAAATTTTTCTATCTGTACACAAATATACTGTTGTTTATCTCATTTTAAACCCATCTCTCAAACCCACTTCTGCCTTCAGCTACTGTCCTATTTCTCTGTTCTTTTTAGCAACAGTCATCAGTTGTCTGCATGCAGCATCTTCCCTTCCATTCTTAGACTCACTCCAATAAGACTTTCCTTCCCTGCATGCCTTAAAAACTGCTCTTGTCAAAATCTCCAGTCCCCAATTCCATCCACAACACACATGTAACCAAATCCAGGGGTTCTCACACTTCATCTTGCCTGACCTAACAATAGCACTTGATCATGAGGATCATGATTTTCTTACTGAAATATTTATTTTCTGGAACCTCATTCTTGATTCCTTGTCTACTTCACTGGCTCCTCCTTCTCAGTCCCCTTTGCTGGTTCCTACTTGTATCCCTGCCATATAAGTGCACACAGGTCCAGGGCTTAGCCTTCAGGTTATCTTCACCATCTATGCCTATGTTCTTGGTGATCTTGTCCAATCTCATAGACTTAAATACCATGTATATGCTAATGATCCCCTATACCTCGAACTTAATCTGTTCTCTAAACACCAGCCTCATTAATACAACTTCCAGGTAATATTCCACTGGATTTTTAATAAACATTTCACACTTATCATGTCTCAAAATTAAACTTTTAATTTTCCATTCTCTCCCCAGATCTGCTTATCTTGTAGTCTTCCCCATTTCAGTAAATGGTAACTACATTCTTCCAGTTGCTAGGGCCAAAACCCTGAAGTGATTTGACTCCTCTTCACTTATCCCTCATATCAACAAATCACAGCAATTCCTCTCTCAGTTTATAGCCAGAATCTGACTACTTCTCACTACTTTCACTGTTCCCACCCTGGTTCCATCTACCATCACTTCTCACCTGCACTATTATAAAACTATCCCACAAATCTCCCTTCCTCCATCCTTGTTCTCTTATAGTCTCTTCTCTATCAGCAAAGTGATCTAAACTGTAAATCAGATTGAGTCACTCCTCTGCTCTAAAATCTTCATGCTTCTTATATTATTCAGAGTAAAACCCAAAGTCTTTACCATTTTCAGTGGGATAGCATGAAGGTCTGAGTTTTTCCTATGTGATGGCCCAACCTGAAATAATAGCATTGACCAGTGTTCTTCCATTTGTTCAGGTCAAAACCTTGGAATCACCCTTGACTCCTGTCTTTCTCTCACATTCAATCTCCACTCCATCTGCCAACCCTCTTAATTCTGTCTTTAAAACATCCCCAGAATCTGGTCGTTTTTTAGCATCTACATTATTGCCATTGTAGTTCAAGCCATAATTTTGTCTCACAAAAACTATTTTCTTCGCATTCCAATTGGTCTCCCTGCCTTAACACTTGCACTTTTCAGAGTGACCTTGAAAAGGCACAAGTCACATTATGCCATTCCTCTGTTCACTGCCAGCCTCAGAGAAAAATCCAAGATCAAGTGGCCTATAGATTTGGTGACACAGAGATAACCATAGTAAGATTAGTTTCAGGGAAATAGTGGGAACAGAAACCTTATGAGTTAAAGAGTTAATTAAAGGTGATAAAATGGTAACAATCAGTATAAACAGCTATTTCAAGTAATGTGCCTATGAACAGAAGGGGGAAAAACAGGGTAGTAGGTACAGGTGGCTTAGGGTTGAGTGGGAATTCATCCATAAGATAAAATAGATGTGAGCACTTCACGTTTAGAATACTTACTGGAAAAGGAAAGGTTGAACATACAGTAGAGAGAGGTTGTGTGTTGCCCCAGAGGAAGCAGAAGGGAATGAAAACTTGGAGGCTCAGCTGAAAAAAAACAGCTTCAAACAGGAAATAGGACATACATTCTAATGAGGCAGAAAAGGAAGAAAAGATTGGTGTGATGCAGACACGCTTGTAGGTGGTAGGAGTGAAAGTCAGAAATAGTAAGGAAATCCCTGTAATTGGAAGGTTTCACCAATATTGATTATGCTCATTGAATAAGCTGATATATTTTAAAATCAATATCAAATGTATAGCAAACAGATACTATTACAATAAAACCAAATCGAATTCTGGATGGATTTTCCTTTTCAAAAAATGGTTTTCAATATTACACTCTGGAGCACATATACTAAGTTGATGTCGGGCTTCTATTAAACAATGAGGAATATCAATGTTCTTATAAGGGTGATTTGCAAAATCCCAAGGGTTCAAAAATGGATTCCAGTGAGTTAATTTTGTTAAAAAAAAAAAGTAATGTGTTTTGTTTCCACTGCTATTTTAAAAGATCAATCAATAAAATAAACCGTTCAAAGGTTTTTCATCACAAGATGGAAGCTTACGTGATATTGAGATTATAAGGCAGTCAGTGGAGTTCACGTGAGTATGCTGGTGAGTCTGTCATCTAGTTCAGCACGCAGCTGAGCGAGGCTAGCTACTGGAGGTTTTCACTGGTGTATAGATTCACATTTGTCTATTCTTAGTCATATTATTTGATTTATACACATAATTATTGTATGCCCATAGTTAACCATCATGAAGACAGGCCACTTAAGTCATGGTACAGCTGAAATATATAACAAGTTACTAGGGAGCCAAAGGAATTAGGAAAGTTTGTGAGTTTCTCCAAGATAGTCTTCACCAGATACATGTTGAATGCATGTGGTCACAATTCTCTTGTATTCCTAATCAGTAAATGGTACACCATCCAGTCTTAGGACACAAAACCTTTGAATCTTTTTTATTCCTTTCTCTCTCTCAATCCCCATATTCAGTCAATCGGTCAATCAATCACATCACCAAGACTGCAGACACTACCCTCTTAACACCTTTGGAACTGAATCTTCAACCACCCTGCCAGTGTCAGTGCAGAGTCTCCTCACTTGGGGGTCACTACTATCCCACCCAATACCCAGATTTCTGTGTAATCCTCTTCCAGCATAGAACCACACTTCTTCTGTTGCTCTGATTCCAATTCTCTGAGAGTTCCCTATAGCTTTTAGGATAAAGCTCAAACTCCCAAGTACGATCAAACCATAATGTTCTAAATGGTGTGACTACTGCTGCCTGATTCTGACTTTATTCCTCTTTATTCTAGCCCACCTCTCATTTTATCTCAAGCCTATCCATGTTTCAGTTACAATAATGAATGCCTTAGAAGGTAACAGCATGATCAAATGCAACTCCCTTTCCTGGGATTCCTTCCACCTCCTACATTTAACTAACTCCTCTGTATTCTTCAAAGCAGACTTCTGAACTTGATAGATACTCGGAGGTGTTTGTTTTTGTTTTTGTTTCCATAGCACGAATACGTTTGTCCAGACATAATATTACTCTTCTCCTTGACCACTCTTTTTTGTAATTTTTTCTAATGTTTTATTTATTTTTGAGAGGCAGAGAGAGACAGCATGAGCAGGGGAGGGTCAGAGAGAGAAGGAGACAGAATCCGAAGCAGGCTTCATGCTTTGAGCTGTCAGCATAGAGCCCAATGCGAGGCTTGAACCCATGAACCGTGAGATCATGACCTGAGCCGAAGCAGGATGCTTAACCTACTGAGCCACTCAGGCGCCCCTCCCTGACCACTCTTGATTTAGCAGTGTATACATAAAAAGAAAAGAGAACTGAGAAACAATTGAATGCTTCTTATGAGAGAGAACTATGATCCATACACTTGAAACTACTGTAACACGATATGTTAACTATACAGGAAATAAATTTTTAATAATAATAATAATAATAAAAGAACTGTGATTCAAAGATATGGTCAGGGTAAAACGATGATAAGGCTAATGATTGGACCAAATAGCCTCCTTCAAAAGTGAAATGCACCAAAAGTATTGAGTATCTTACTCTGATACGGCATAACATGAATTTTTCTCCATGCCCATACTAAACTATGTTGTTGGCTATGTCTAAATAATGCAGGATATCAGCTTACTTATTAAAAAGGAGGTAGATATAATGGTACACACTTTTAAAAAGTAATCATGGGTACCTGGGTGGCTCAGTTGGTTAAGTGTTCAACTTCGGTTCAGGTCATGATCTCATGGTTTGTGGATTTGAGCCCGGCATCAGGCTCTGTGTTGACGGCTCAGCCTGAAGCCTACTTCGGATTCTGTCTCTCCCAATCTCTGTGTCCCTCCTCCACTCCTCCTCCCTCTCAAAAATAAACATTAAAAATATTTTTAAAGAGTAATCCTAATGCCACAAAATACACAAGTCAAACAATAAAAAACAAAGTAATCTTGCTTTGACAATTCAGAAGGCACTCTATAGAGATCTCATATTATAATCGCTAGATTGTAGATGCTCAAAAGATGCCTGTTGAACTGAATTCTCTGGATGCTGGAATGGCACACAGGTACTGTATCTACGTGTCACAAATTTCCTGAGACAGCTCCTGTGTCCCACTTCAAAATTAAAATTAAAATTCTTGTCCAGACCATATGTCCTTACTGAAAACAACACTTAATCTATTTCTCTCTCAACTCCGGGCACTTCATCTTGGAGTTTAAGGACAGTACCGTCTCTTTTCTGGCACTAACTTGTGAAGGAGAGATACAAGATGCTCCTTTTCCCAACTTTTAAGGTCCATTACGAATTTTGCCTCCTCCACAGGGCCTTCTGGGCAGTGGGCTGCTGATAAATGTGTAAGCTCTGGAGATGAGTGGGCAGAAAAGAAACACTGATTTACAGTGTTTGCCAATTTTCATGGTATAAATACTCCCACCATGGCCAATTTCAACCTACCAGTGGTTTAGCAACCAGCGGGATGTTCAACAATGAATTCTCTAGTACAGGTTCCATCCGGCTCCACACAACCACTGCCTCCAGGTTGCGCTGGTCCACGGTCACCTCTGGCTTATCTGAGTTCTGCCCCACGGCAGCCCCCTAACACCACACCTCACTGTCACCACCTTACACTCCAGACAGGCTGAAACTCACCTGAGTCCTATGCTCCTGGAAAACAACAAAGGTTAAGAAATTCTTTCACGCCTTTGTTCTCAGAAATTCCCTACCCTTTTGGGTTTCTAAAATGTCTAACAGCAAAGTACCACCCTGCCCGCCAATATTCTGAATATTCTCAGATAAGATCCTTCCTTGTGATTCTTATTTATTTGTCTCTGTAATACCAGGTCACTTTCCTATTCTTTGAGGCATTGCTCATTAACAAACGTTCTCCCTCTTGCTGAAGTTTGAATGAAATCATTTCAGTTGTCTGCTGCATTTTGTCCTTCACCGTTCTCTGTTATCCATTCACCATGTCCTGAAACCCCCTCTCACCTCCCCACTGCTTAGACCATTAGGCCTGCCCCTCAGGAGCAGGACAGCTCAGGATCCTCCATGTCAGCCCCACTGTGGCTGCACCTCCTACTTTGGTGCAACTGTAGCATTGCTTGTTCTGATGAAAGAAAGGTCTCCTGGTGGGAAAAGCCCAGGGCCAGAACTGAAATCCATGGACACAAACCTTCTTTCCCATGTACTAGGATACCTCCCTCACTGAGGTACAGCCCTACCGGTCCACAGTCATGGTAGTGGGTAGTGGGTTGGGGGGTGGGACAGGGATGGTAAATGAAGACCAGTCACTTTCCTCTTTTCCCAACACCCCCTCCCATAATGCCTTTACCCATGAACTTACAAGCATTGAGGCAAGGTCTGGATTTGCTACCAGCTGGTCAGCCTGGTATCCCCTCTGCCCACAGCAGTCCTCCCGCTGCCCTATCAATCTTGCCCCAGAGCTCATAAGAAACACAGGATCTGAGGCTCCGGATATACAGAATGGGAACTTTCATCTTCACAACATCCCAAGTGATTTATTTGCACATCACAGTGCAGGGGGTAATTTCTACACAGTGGACAGTGGGGTGGGGAGAGCTCCTAACTAACCCATTTTGAGAGGTCTCAAGGCAATTCCAATGAAGAAGTGACATCTCAGCTAGAGCTTTAAGATCCACACCCAGTCGCCTACAATTTCAAACAGGACAGAACAAGTGCACCGGCACCCGCAGGCCATTCTCTGAGCCAGGCTTCCTTTGCTTCTCTTCTCACTGCCCTCTGGCTCTCTGGTGCCATGCTTTGCTCTTTGGCTGCATGCCTGGTGATCTCAGGCAGTCCTGACACTACTGCGTGAGGAGAAAACCCCTTTGGCCCCGTGGATTCCCCATTCTCAGAATGGGTTCCAACCTAGTGGAGGGCAAGCTAGTTTTTGGAAGGGTTTTTCTCTACGTGTCGCTTGGATAGAGGGATGACTGATGGCTTGATGAATTGTATGCTGAGCTCAGACTCTCAGGCACTAAATATAGACTGCGCACATGCTGGAAGGGCTAAATTTAGCAGCACTGGCCGGGAGGGAGAGGAGGGGCTGCGGGGCTCTCCCAGGACTGGACGGAAGGAAACAGCTCTAAGTGATGCCCGGTAGCTGCTCAGCCTAGGAGAATGTATTATTCCTGGCAGGGAAGGAGGTCCACTGGAAATTTCATCTTAGGTTGATTTGTCTGTTGGAGAGGTTTGTTGAAAGTCATTTTTCTGTTAAAAAAAAAAAAAAAGAATACAGATCAGGAGGCATCTCTCTGCCTTCATTTGATTAGTTTTCTCCCATTTGGGTTATAGCACAGTGCTGTCCTCCTCAGGCTGAGTTCTGATCTCCTGGTGGGTTATTTCTAAATCTGTCCCATGTTGCCCCAGATCTCCTTTGTTTAGTTAGATAAGAAGGCTCTAATTATTTAGATTGAAGGTCAAAGTGAGAGTGGCTCTCTAATGCTGCCAAATTGCAATGCTCCGAATTGCCCTTTCTGGTAAGAAAAATCCCAGTGGCCTGGTGTACTTTGGGGAAAGCCATTTAGCTGGCAAAGGGAAGAAAAAACAAGATCTTTGCTCAGGTTGAAGCAAAGGAAGGAAGAAACAAGATCCCTTGGCCCCTTGCCCCTCTGCCAGCAGTGTGAAGAGACAGCATTAGTGCAGCACTTAGCTGCTCCTGGCAGAGAGCAGGCAGTCAATACAGGGTGGCATCAGTTCAAGACAGAAACTGTGTCTTCTGGCCTTCCATCCCCCACATCCACGCCAGTGACCATCTGGGACAGAGAAGCCACAGTAAACATCCATTTGCCATTTCCCCCTATACTATCAAGAGTCGGCGTCCCTCCCCTATGGTAAGATAGAGAACACTCATCTGCATTTTGATTGCTGTCTTTGAGCAAGGACAACTGAAAACAGGCTCTGAACACCCCGAACCATCACTTCCCATTAGACTCAATTCCATGGGCTGAGTTAGGAATAGAGGAGAGGAAACTGTCTCCTTGCCCGCCCGTGAATGAATCATATTTGATTGATTCCATTGTGTTTTCCTCCACGTCCGGTTCCCCCAAATCAGGAGGAGTTATAGAAGCACTGTGGTAGATATGCCCTATCACCCAGTATCACGAACTGAGGACCACTCCATCCACCCTTTCTTTCTCACCTTCCTCCATCCCATGGTGCTTCTGAAATACTGGCTGGTCTCACCTCCAAAAAAAAAAGGAGCTGAGAAAGAGTTTGACTCAGCAATTGCTTAAATGCCCTCATGCTCAGTAGTTCGGGGGCAATATTCAAAGTGATTATAATTTAGGGGCTCCCAAACCATGCTTTGAGCAACTCAGTTAGCTCCCTTCTAGGAACTACAGGTAAACTCAGCCTTGTGTTTTTAGGAGAACTTTCCAAGAAGTCTTAGTCATGATAATTCTCAGTCTTTCTACTAGCCTATCATTAGATTCCCAAGGAGTTGGAAAAAAGTCTCCTACTTCAGGGAGGCTAAACATGGTTTATGGACTCATGACAGACGGTGCTTGAGGAGCAGAGGTAAGCCTTGTGGAGCTTGTGGCTCAGTGGTTTAGAGTGGATCAGTCCATAAGAACCTAGATCTCCCTCCCTCCCCGAGCCAACCTCAAGTTTCTGTCTCACTCCCTTGCAGACCTGGGGCGTGATTTCTCTCTCAAGTCTTCAATCCCTCTGGAAGAGAAGCGGGAAGGTCATCGAATCTCTAAGAAGCCTGTCAGCAACACGCTGCCTCTGCTGGTGTCCCCTACCACCTCGAAACTGTTTCATATTTGAAGGATGGTGGTCTTGATCCTGGGGACCCAAGATGTTGTATAAGGTAACATCACAAATATAGGTTCATCTCATTTTACACAATCAACTGACATGTATGTATATGTCTCACAAACAAATCGCCCCTCTTTTCAACACAGAAAGTATTTTATCATTTGCTGTATCTTTAATAGTTAGGGACTTTACTGGGTGCTCTTCCAGTGATGATCCAGGCACAGGCTCACCACAGACTCTCTGAGGGTTATTGGATTCTATAGAATAGTGCATCTTCCCCTGTTTCCACTCACTGGACAGCTTTAAGGCTCTGGAGGAATTGAAGTTAAGCTTCAGAAAACTGATAGTAAAGCAAATGATCCTTGTCTATGGAAATGCAAATCAATTTTGTCTGGTGGAGATTTGATCGATTTCCAGCTTGTAAAAAAATTAACCCAAACATTATATTTGACTGCACTACAGATTTCTTTTAATTTTTTAATGTTTATTTATTTTTGAGAGAAAGAGAGAGCATGAATGAGGGAGGAGTAGAGAGAGGAGAACAGAATCTGAAGCAGGCTCCAGGCTCTGAGCTGTCAGCACAGAGCCAACACAGGGCTCAAACCCACGAGCCATGAGATCATCACCTGAGCCCAAGTCGGAGGCTCAAGTGAGTGAGCCACCCAGGTGTCCCTGCACTAGATTGTTAACCAGTATTGTATCAATTAGCAAATTCACTCCTGCCTTCCTGCTGGGATGTGTGTGTTCTTCAGATCGTCCTCTGAACAGATATTAGCATCTTCCTCCCCAAATAATGAATGGGTTAAATAAAGCATTTGAAATATATTCATTTTTATATTTGCATGTGAATCATAATTTTTACTTTTTTGAAAATTTTGCTTTAGCGTAACTTTGGAATATAATGATAAGAGCTATTATATCATATTAATAATCATCCCCTATATCCACTTCAGTGGCAAAAGACAGAAAAACTATTCATGCTAGACTTAATTCTGCGGTACAGAATGTTAGTGCCGAAGGGCTCTTCTGTAGCTTCCTAACTCATCATAAGTAAAGGAAGACGACGGTATTCATATTCCTTTTCCCCATATTTTTATGGGCACTGTCTAATTTATATGGCATAGCCACCTTGTGACAAAATTGTTATTGTCACTAGCATTAGTGTTCTATGCTGGCCACTATTTTAAGCTCTATGCATATATCACATATTCAGTCATTATAGCAACCCAAGGAGGGAGGAAGGTAGTATTACTATGCTCACTTTTCAGGTAAAGAAATGGAGGCACCAGGGGGTTCAACAACTTACCCGGGTCACACAGTTAATGAGTGGTGGGTTTCTGTTTAAACATTAGAGCCTGTGCTCTTAACCGCTTTCTATTTAAGCCCAGTTTCATGGTTGAGAAAATTGACAGAGTGAATTTACTTGCCCAGTAAGAGAGCAGGTAAAGGCAGCGGCCAAGACCTGTACCCAGGTCTGTCTGATTTTAACGTCAGGCTTTCTCCATCCAAACCGAAAGAGGGAATTTCCTGATGTTGGGCGGAAGCTGAAATGAACTGTAGGTTTTGTTGGACTACCCGATCAGATTTGCAGAGATCAAACAAAATAACTCACCGTTTGTTCCCCTAAATCGGCTGGAGGAAAAAAGGGGGTGTTTGAACCTACAGGGGAAAAAAAAAACGATAGCACTTTGTATCTCCCTCGAGGTTTTCAGGTACCGTGTTTGGCTCTGTGCTTTATTTATCTGGGTCCTTGTCCTATTTCTTACCGTTACCTTGCAATACCCAGAGGGCAAAAATATGCCCTGAAGGGCCTAACCTGGTTCCTTGGGCAGAATGAAGTCAAATAAATTTTGTGGAATTGCAACCACCTGCCTGGTGCAGCATGGAAGCGCATTCTGAGCTGGGAGGCTAAGTGTCCTCAAACTTGACTCCAGCAGGGAAGCTGAGGTGGGCTGTGGCCCAGGAGAATCAAAGACGGGGAGGAGTGTGGCTGCAGTTGCAAGAAAGAAGGGTGGGGGGTGGCGGCGGAGGTTCCTAAAGAGAAATAGTTGCTGCTGATCCGTTACCTGGGCTTTGCCACCTGAATGCCCTCCCCCTGCAAAAACCGCTGGAAGGCCTCTGACCCTTCCTTCTCTCTGCCGTCTCCTCAGCACACTTCCCCACTGCACGCCCCCACCTCTTGTCACAAGGCAGCCCTCCCCGCCACTCCGGAGCATCGCCAGATTTCGGGTCTGTGCCGCGGCACCACGGCTGGTGCTCCGGGGCTCCCCCCCTTCATCTCCCCCGCGGGCCCCGCACTGCGGCACAGCTGTCGCTGAACCTCCCGGCCGCTGTCCCAGCCGGGATCCGCAGTGCCGTGCCCGCCCCGCCGCCTCCCTGCGCTGCGGCGCCCTCCGCGGAGCTGCTGCCTGCAGGTTACATAAGCGCCCGCGCACTGGCACTGAATTCATCTTCTCCGCTCTCCAAGCTTCCGGCAGCGCGGCGAAGGCTGAAACGCTCTAGATTCCCCTCCCCTCCGGAGCTGTCAAACAGCCACGCTCCGAAACCACAAATCCAGCCGCAGCGAATTCCCCCTGACGGGTCAGAAAGGCGGCCTTATCTTGACGCCATCAAGGAGCTATCCCCAGGGATCTGGGGAAGGGGTCCGCGCAGGGCTCTCCGCACCTGCGGGGTGGGCCCTGCCCGCTGCCTTAGACCAGGGAGAGCTAGCCAAGAGACAAGAGAACCGAACTACAAACTGGTGTGGGCTGACTCTTCTCTATTACCACATAGACTAATTGACGTTGTGGGTAATTGCTTCCAGCCTGACTTTACCAGAATGCCCCACCCCGGAAACAAGAATTTTCCCAGGGGTCAATGAGAGGATCCTAATTTCCTGCAGACAAGCATGAGGCACCCATCCCCTCCTCTCCCACCAGCCGCAGCCACTCTCTTCCACCCTAAGGAGCTTCTCAGGCCACATCAGGGAGCCCATGCTCCGGAAAACCTTCCTGCACCTTCATGGGGACCCTCCTTGGCCTACAGAGCACGGGGCTATCAGCCCGGTTCACCAGTGCTTCTGCCTTTGTGACATGTAGGCAGCCACACCCAGTGTCTTTCTAGCAAGAACAAAGCATTTTTCAGGGTCTTGCTTTCAGCAAGACTGACCTAGGACTGCAGTTTGTCCTGGATTAAAGGGCACACATGAAATTTTCAGCTCAGAAGGTCGTGGGCAGACTGAGACAACTTGGTCACCCAAGACACGGTAGGGGATGGCAACACCTTTTTTCTTGGTGACTTGAACTCTAGACTAAAATAATTTTTCTTCCTTCCCCAAGTAGAGGAAAGAATAGTTGTTCCTTGAAGAGAGGCAAGAAAGAGGACATCCCTTCATGAACCTGTGAGAAATTTGATAAAGAAAACTTGATTGAGGATTTACAGAGAAATATCCAGAAACCTAATGGGCTTAATAATGTTCAGGACATTTAATCTTCAGCTCTGCCTTGTTTATGCCAGCTGGAATGGCATAAGCCATAAAAAAGACTTCCATATCCAGGATGGCAGGATGGTCTCCCCACAGTCCTCCCCTGGCTCCACCCACCTTATACCCCTCCCCCACCCCCACTCAGAATAGTCATAGCAGGCTTCTGCCTGGCGATTTCTGGGCACTGAATGTGGCTCTCTTGGAAGTAGCATAATGGAAAGTGCCCTGGCCTAGCTTGGGACACCTGAGTTCTATTTTCATCACAGCTCCCCC
>PJEM01007752.1:20063-49499 GCA_004023845.1 Helogale parvula | reverse complement strand
CAGGACTCATCAGATACACTCCACTGGATTTTTTGTGCACCCTCTTCTTGTGAATTTGCATATTCTTGAGTAGAGCTCCTTGAACTCTGAGGTTATAAGTTACATGTCTTTCCGGATAAGCTAGGAGTGGGGTGGAAGTCAGCCGTAACCAGCAGCTAAAAGCCTACAGCAGCAACTCAGATTTGGGGGCACCTGAACATCTGCTGACCTTGGAAGAATTTCTGGGGTTGGAATCCCTAAAAGATGAGCATTTGAACCTTGAGCAGGAAGTCTGAGGGCTTGGGTACAAGTCCTCTCTCTGCAACTTACTACGTGAATACTCTGAACTTCAAGTTCATCGTCACTGTGTCCACTCTACACAAACTGCTTCATTTAGCACACTATATGAATATGTGGTTCAGGAGAGAGATGAGAAAACTGTAAGTAAAGATGGGCAAATGATTAGAGAACTCTGGCTCAACCAACTAGGCAGCCGAAAGACTATTTGCCAAGGGTTTGGATGATAAGCAGACTCGGGACTTCTGGGATCCAGTGCTCAAGCTAATGCCTATTCTTTGTTTATGGTCTCTAACCCACAAAACTTACATCACTGTCTTAACTTATGAGGCCAGTAATTTGTGAAATTATGTTATTGTAATTTCTGCCTGTTGTATACTTGATGAGATGCACGAGATATGGACAGTAGCATGATGGGATCCTGTCTCTGTAAATTGCCAGGTCTACTGATGTGTATCTTTCCATTAAAGCTCCCTGGCCCTTCCAAATTGGGTTCTTGTAATTTGGATGATGGAGGCTATATTCATTGCAACTTGAGATGCTCATCACGGAGACCTGCTATCTCTCCTTCTTCTCTCTTAGTTTCTTTCTCTGCTTCCTGATGTTTTTGCCTACTTTTCTTGTCCTTTTGTCAAGGAAAGGACGTGAAGCCAACCTCACCTGCTGCATCTGAGTATTTATTCTTAGACCAGTTAATGGCAAGACAGAGAGGCTGGGTAAGGAAAGGGAGCGAAGCATGAGAAATTACAGCCATGTGAATTCCAAAATGAAGCTGAAATGTCTCTGAAGCTATAATCTATGTCAAAGCAGGCTATAATTAAAAGAAAAACAATAGGCTCTTACTCACAGCATTGTGTTTTCTGTGTAAAGGAGCACAAGCATTCCAGGAAATAAGTAAACTGTGGCCGTTTAAGAAAAAACAGTTTATTTTCTACTTCTGTGCCTTTGGGGCAGGGACCACAATTTGTCCCCTGGTATCTGTTCTCTGCTGAACTCATCTGATCACTTGGAAAGAAGACTGTATTTCCCACCCTCCTTGAAGCTGAACTTGGCTGGGTGGCTAACTTCTAGGCAATGAGCTCTAAGAAGAAGGGGTATATCCAACTTTCGCAAAGTATTTTGTAGAAAACAGAGCATGCCTTCCCTTTCTCCTTCCCGCCAGATGGACTGTCAATGCAAACTTGGGAAAGGAAGGTGGAACGAACCTAGTTCAGTGGATCTCATACCAGGTGAGATCCTGTTTAACCCCTGATTGTTGCTAGGACAAAGAGAAATAAAATCTGGTTTAACCCATTGGCATTTAGGACTTTGGTCACCTACAGCTCAACCTACCCCTTAGTGATCTACCTCTACAACTTGTAAAAGAACACCTTTTATTCAATCCACAATTAAAATCGCCACAACTATCATTGACTAAACAAATATGATGAGGGTGTTACTTTACTCACATTTTTAGAAGGTTTTGTTTATGGAGCCTCAAGGATATATGTGAGAGAGGATTGGGCCATGATTCACTTTAATGGTGAATGAAGCAGCCCGTGGGAAATAGATATCTATTATAACATAATAGATATGAGATATGTATATGTAATATGAGATATATATGTACATATGATATTACATATATCATATGTAATATGATATGCAAGTTATATATCTCATATTACATAATATGGGGAGGGAAATAGCTACATAGATGAGAACTAGATAGATACAGATAAAATACCATTCGGCAGAAGGTGCAGTGAGGCAGGGCTCCAGAAGAGGCACTATTACTATGACCACCACTATTACTGGTGGATGTATAAATTGGTAAAACTTTTTGGAACCAATTTGCCAATATGTATCACAACCTTAAATTTTTTTCTCCTCTTTTATACAGTAATTCCGTTATTTAGGAATCTATGGAAAGAACGTGGACAAAGAATGATGCCCAAAAGTTTCCTCCAGCTCTGGGTGCTAAAGGTTCAGACAATAAATCCACATGCCATGAAATGTCAGAGCTGGCAGTTAATGGTGTCCTTTTGCAAGAGCTAGTTTTCACCGAGGAAGGAGCTTCCAAGAGGGAAGTCTGGCAGAAGGTGGGGGACGATGAAGCGGGGTTTTAAGGCTTCGGTCTCCCACCCAGGCCCACGCGTAAAGTCCACCCTAGTAGGGGAGACACCCACACAGGCTGAAGATGCTTTAACGTAAAGGAGCCTGCGGGCCTGAAAGCTTGGTCGAGTGCTCAAAAAAGACGAGGAGGCCCTGGCACAGAGCCGCGTTCCCTAGGGAAGAAGCCCTGGGGGGACCAGAGACGCGCCTTGGCAATGGAAGGGTCTGCCGCTGCGGGATCAGGGCCCCAGCCCCGGAGACGCTCCCGCGGCACTGGTGGTGGGCAGGTGCTGCCCTCCAGTGGCGGTGCGGCTGGAAGCAAGGCTGCGGCCGGGAGTGAGTGGAAGAGGGGGGAGAACCTCGGAGGAGCCCACCTGAACTCCCAGGCACAACTGAAATGGGGTGCGTAGTTAAGACGGATGCGGGTGGGGACATGAGCGGTGCAAGCTGGGCTACCGCTGTCTCATTTCTAGCCACAGGTCAGAGAAATGTACAATTATGGAGAAAATTAAGTAGGATTCTTCGCATAACCTGTCGCCCCGATACTAACCTATGCACCTCATTATCTTCCCTGTCCACCTAAGCTTTCCTGGCATCACAGGTGCTGCAAGCCTAGATACTATATTTCTCAGATTTCCTTGGCAGCTGGTGTCTGGATATCATCAGTGGGTGGCACTTTTCATGGTTTGCAAGGCAGAGGGAAAGGATAGGCCATTATTTCCAGTAGAAGTTCTAGGCAGGAGTGTGAGCATCAGCAAATGGCTGTTATGGGAAGCAGGGCAAGGAGGGGGGAGGGAGACGGGGGGGGGGGGGAGAGGGAAGCCAGCAGGTCCCAGCAGTAGGGACATCTATGAAATAGTTGCACTTCCAGATCTTGGGCTTTCCTGATCTCTTCCAGTTGTTTCCACAAGGTTGTATAAGACTGGCATTCCCTGTGTTAAACCCCTTTTTCATATTGAAAAATGTGGAAACTTGCAAAACCAAAACCTGACTGATACAGCACGACCTATTGTCTAGCACCTGGGCCCTAGGCTTGCTCAGACTTGGTTCAACCCCCATTGTGCACTGCATTCTAGTGAAACTTTGACCATGTTCCCTAACTCATATTTTTCCAATTTCTTCGTCTGCAAAACGGGCTGATAAAATAACCTACCTCATAGGACTGTCACATGGATAAACTATATATGTATTCACATCCATAAACATTGGGCATCATCATTATTGAATATCACATGACCATCAAATTAAAGTGATATAATAGCAGGTAGAAAACGTAGAAGAAAAAGGTACATATACAGTATAATCTCAACTATCTCAAATACACAAATAGAAATATACTAATATGTTTTCTCTCTAGGTGATGGGTTTATAGGTGATTGTGTTTCTGTCTGTATATGTTTCTTATTGTTTAAAATTATCTATAATATGTATGTATGTACTACTTTATAAAAGAATCTAATTAATGTATGTTATTAAAATAACCTGCAGGGAAGTTACTTAAGTATATATTCAACACTCAGCATCCATCACAAATGCAACGACCCATGCAAACACCAAAATAATACTGTCTTCTTGGCATCTAATATTCACCATTTTTTAAGTTCTTTTCCCACCAGCCCAATGACAAGTAAACGTTGTTGTAATTCCAGATCTGGGAACAAGAAAACCCCAGTGCAGGGAAATCATAAAAGGTAAACTCTGGAGGTGGCAGAAAATTTGGGACATTTTTCTGAGGAGACTGTTTCCTTCTCACTGCAAAGGGGAGGAGAACCAGGGGCGCCTGGGTGGCTCAGTCAGTTGAGTGTCTGATTTCAGCTCAGGCCATGATCTCGCTTGTGAGTTCGAGCCCGATTGGGGCTCCAGGCTGACAGCTCAGAGCCTGCTTTGGATTCTGTGTCTCCCTCTCTCGGCCCCTTCCCTTCTCATGCTCTGTCTCTCTCTCAAAATAAATAAACATTTAAAAAAACCTTTTTAAAAAGTGGGGGAGGAGAATCTACTGCTGGGTCAGCTGTGGTTTGACATTGAGAAGGGATTTTATGGGTCTTCAAGTGTCTTTGTTTATGTTTTGGTTTGCCCTTAATTCTTCTCCTTCACTTTGACAGCACTATGGGACTAGGGTGGCCGTACTTCAGCTTTATGTCTGCTGTCGTCACAGACTAATTGTTAATAACAGTGCTCCCTTTTACTTCCAAGAGTGTCTCGGTTCACACAACAATGTATATGTGTGCTCTGTGCAAGACCTATCCAAAGAGCAGTGACTTGGGTTTTAATAAAGTTCCGTATACAATATGCATAGAATTGCTCCTTAGTTAACTACCAAGAATGGCACCTAATTTGTTTTTGGTCTTGTCTTTGTTTTAAAAAGTTTGTTTTATTTTTGTTGAGGTATAGTTGCCATGCAACATTGTATTTTGATGACTTTTTATGAACTTCCCACCTGAGAGGTTGTAGCTGACTTCTGGTCTCTCTGACACCATCGTACCTTATGCTTCCCTTCTCTAGGAGTAAGCTGGGCCCCTGGGGTTCCTCCTAAAAATAGTATTTTATTTAAGGAAATAATTTGTCTTGTGTATCAGTGTTCCTATTTATAACTGTATAACATGCCTACCCACTAGGAAATTCTAAACGGTCATATCACATGTAATCCTATAACTATGTCTTATTTTTCTCTATATCACCAGGGCTGAGTACAGTACCTCTAGTAGCTCTGTAGAAATGAGACGACCCTGAGTGACCTGAATTGAATTTGTTGTGTTACTAACAGAGATGATAGAGTAGTCCATTATTAGGGTTCATCTATTTATCATTTCTCTGTATGTGGTTTTCCAGTCAACATCTTAAGAAGAAATATTGTTTTGGTGGAAATTTGTATTCGCTTTTTAATTTCCTTTTTATTTCTTCATTGTACTTAGAATAGGGTCAGCAGAGAACAGATGCATCAATCAACTGAGTCAGTGGGCTGAATGCTGGTAAAGATAAAAAATCATTAACACAGAGACGCCGCCTTTGAGTTATAGTGTAGTGCAGAAGATAAAATATATACACAGCACATCTTTGGTTTGTTGGCACATCATCTTTAACCTACGACATGCGTCTGTATTCTCTACCTGTTAGCTATGTCTCCTTTCTTTGCTTCTCCATGTGAGTTTGAGGACTTCTTGGCAGCAAGATGAAGTGCTAATTTAATTGAGGAAGTCCTATTAATGAGGGTCTGAAGGTAAAGGTGATGGAGCCCATTTCTAGAAAGGCCTGCAAACACTCATGAAAAGGACTCCTGTCCTTAAGGACAAGACAACCCTTGCGTGGCAAGTGTGAGATGAACACTGTGGAATCTTAAGGGGAAAAGAGATGAGGAGGGCTTTGCAGGGACAAGGAGGGGTCTTTTGCAGGAAGTGAGGGTGAACTGCGTCTTGAGATGAGCAGGAGGATGGCTCTTCTGGAAAAGACCATCCAGACCACTAATACAGACAGAGCTTGGGCCTTGGCAGAAGTCCTGGGACCGGGGGGGTGGGGGGTGGGCACCAAAGCAGCAGTATGATCCCATCGCTGGGGAATAGAGGAGAGAGTCACATGGACACAACTGAGGGATATCCCAATGGTGGCTGCATGGAAGAGCAGATGCCAGTGTGAACCGAGGACTGGACGGCGCTTTCCCTTACCTCCTCAAACTAGACTAAACTCCAGGATGATGGTGGCAGTGGGGAGAGAAGACTCCAAGCTGACTGAGCATACGCTGCCCTGTCCTAGTGAAATGGGGCTTGAAATTAATATTGACTAGAGATTTGGAACGCAAAGAAAACTAGGCTTCTTGTACACTTCTGTTTGTAAGACTGAAACGTATACTTGCTATTTGTGCCTCTGTGATGATCTCGAAAATGACAAATTCCATGCATGCTGCTGGCTTGGGAAGGGGGCAGAGGACGCCCTTGTCTCCAGGGCCCATTACCAGGCCTGTGGTACCTGTGACTTATCAGAGATTGACTTCAAGGTGGGGTTGTGCAACAGAGCAGTGTGGGTCTGGATCCTTTCCTACTGCCAAAGTGAACTCAATACAAACTTGACCCAATCCAATTTGAGCTGCAAAATTGGGCTATAAATCTCAGAAGAGCAGACAACATTACCTGTCAGATGGGTAAATTATGATTTGCCTCACTTCCTCCTGAACCAGATGGGCAGTTTTCCCTGCTTGATTTGACATTTCTGTCTCCTCATAAGCACAAAAGAGGAGATGTTAGAGCAAACAAAACATTTCTTTTAATGGTGGAATTAAATGTGTATTATATAAGTCAGTTGCTTTCTTTCATAGAGACTATTGGCATCCTGGATATAATCTCACATTTCCAGAAACAAATACATATTCTTTGTTTTTAAGAAAAGTTTGCATCACTGTATTCTCTAGTAACTCAGATTTATGGGCCTGTCTTGCCAAAATCAAGTCGGTTAGCTGATTTCCAACATGAAGTGGTCCTGCCTTGAGGAAGGCAAGGGCTTGTCAGAAGAATGAAATGGCGGTAGAACCAACCAGCTTCAAACAACATACTGTGAACATCAGCCTGGAAAATAGGCATTCAGGGTCATCATAAATCCCCTTTTCTCAGTTCTCCTAGGCTTGGCCAACTCCGTTCAACCCATGGGTCATTTTGCAGACATCTCTTAGGTGGAGAAAAAAAAAATCTTGCCCACATCAGAAACATTGAGTGCGTTTATGATTTGTCCCTCTTTCCAACAACTTGAGGTCCTAATGGAACCTACCAATCATAGCAGATGGCCACGTACTCACTGAGGCAGGGCAGAAATGGAAGTCGTCAGCTTGTATTTTTTGACTTATTCTTTTCTTTTTCTTGTGGCTGAGATTTAAGTAGGTAGGAGTTAGCTTATAAAAGAGGCATCCAGGGTTGCCTCAAAGAAAAAATCAGGTTTGTTTACCTGGTTCATTTCTTCAATCAAATTAATCAATAATAAGATCTTAAAGAAATCTCTGCTTTGCTTTTTCTGTTTGGAGTGTCATTGTAACTACTGTAGTGTAAATGACGGAAAATAATTGCATATGTTAAAAAAATAAATTGTGTTAAAAAAATAAATAAATTTTTTGGTTAAAAAAAAAGAAAAAGAAATTGAGTTGGATGCTTAACTAACTGAGCCACCCATGCCTCCATGCCTTAGTTTGATCCCTGGCATTTCAATATGAATTTTAAAATCAGCTTGACAAGTTTCATACAAATAAGTAAATAAATAAATTAACTTAAATCAAAAAAAAAAGAAATCTCTGCTTATGACATTTGCAGGCACAAAATTAAATATCCCAGTTCAAGGCTTAAAAAATCATAGAGGCAGAGGGAAAACAAAATAGAAATTGTAATGAGGCCATGATCTCTAAGGATGGTAAGAATATAGATGATTTTTGTTTTCTCCTTTTACTTTTGAGTGTCCTCTAGGTTTACTTTAAACCATAAATTTCACTTTTTATGTTTTTTTGGGGGGAGGAAGGAATTTGTAAGTGCCATGAGGAAAAAAAAAACACTTTAAGGCTGTGACATACTGAGGGATGGATACACAGAACTGATGGAGAGTATGGAAGTGAGAGCTGACGCTGAAAAGACTTGGGGGTCTATATCAGAACGAATAAATTGGGTTTAGCCCAATTGACTCAATAGTGATGGAAAATGGAATATTCACAGGTTCTAACCCATTCTTTGCAGAGGTTCTTGTGAGAATATAATAAATTTTTCTCCTCAGCTGATGGGTTTATGCTTAGGTCAAATTCGATCTGACCCAACAGAACAGAGGCACAGCGGGGTGCATGGCAAGCGTGGGTCCTTGGTGGAGGCGACAGCACCCTACTCCCACGCATTTACTTGTGTCCAACGATTGACGACAATGTCAATGAGCCTAGAAGAGGGTGAAAACTGAGAGAAAGAAGGGAAAACATAAAGCAAATCTGTCCTTGGCTCTGAGACACGTGCAGAAATTGCTAATGGATCCCTTTGTTGGGCAGCCGTGGGGAGAGAGCCGTCACTGAAGTCACGTTGCAGGGAGACTGCAGGAACTTGGGACAGAGTCTGAACGGATAAAGGACTTTGCTGTGATGACCGGCCCCTCTGAATGGGAGGGAGTCACAGAATGTTTGTGAGAATTGATGCTTGGAACTTGTGTGAACTCAGAAACCTGGATATACGATGTGAGCAGGAGGCTGTGTGAACCCACTGCATGGCCACCAGCTTTCACACCCCAGGGCCCAGTGGTCCTCTATGGGACCCTAGCTTCCCCCACCTTCACTTCTTCAGAATGCACATTATCCATGCCAAAGAGCCTCCTGGAGGTAAGCCACTGCAGCGCGAGATGACAGACAAGCTAGAGACACAGGACTCAGTTCAGCACACCTGTACAACCGGCCACAAGAGCTGCTGAGCTCCTGCAGGAACAGAAGCCAGCAGAAAGGAGTAGGGCTATTACCGTCATTTTAAGAGCCCTCTTGGGGACCCCCCAGAAATACTGGAAGGAAAGTGGCTTTGTAAAGGGCCTGGGAGCTGCATTCACAGGTGCGGGTCTAGAGCCTGCAAACCTGTTCCTGGGACCACATTGGAACCAAAAAGTTGACGTTGCATAGGTCCAAATACAACAGCAGAAAAGGAGCCTCACTCATGGGTCTGTGTGCCTTAAATAGTTATGTAACTTCGCATAGAGAAAATGCAAGTTCATAGCCACAAAAAGAGAACTAACTTTAACCCACCATCCCACCATCAGAGTGTGTAACTCTGAGGGAAAATGACATTTCTTTAGCTGCTGTGAGAGTATTCTTGAGGATCTCTGTGTGTGAGTGTGTGCATCCCAAGAAATATTTAGATCTGTTTAAAACAGAACCAAGCACGGATGCATCTTAAAAGCAGATTTAAATAGTGCACATGCCAAGCCACCACAGACTGGAGCTAAGCCACATGACAATTTAAAAAGTAAGACATGCAGGTTTGGGAGCCCCTGCTGTTGACTCGGAAAAGGGAAGGAACATTCTTTGAGCACCTGGCCTGTCCCAGGCACACGATGGCCATGTTGTCCCCTGCCTGTCAAACACGGCTCGTCTGGAGACAGATTAAGCATCCTCCTTGCATCTACTGCTGCCTCCAAACTGCTGTTTCTCCCTCTTCCCTGCCTTTCCTGCAGAGACTCTGGAGACGAGATCGTGAGACCATACTGCCAAAAAACCCTTTTTGTTGCAGGCTTCTTCAGAATTAAAGGATCTTTAACTTCCATTATTTAAAAACGTTAACGCCCAGTGCCTGTTACTCTCTCGTTACTCCTCCTATAATTCTTGCTGATTTCAATATCCATGTGGACTGTGTTTTCACATACTGGCCTGCTCTCGCCCGACCACCCCAAGTTTTCCACTATATCTGAGATCCTCACAGTCATGGTCATACTCTAGACACTGTCGTTACCGAAGGATGACATCTTGTCTTTTGTGTTGGTTTTTCTTTCATGTTAATTTTTTTACTCTAAAAATTTTTTTAATGTTTATTTTTGAGAGAAGGAGAGACAGAGTGTGAGCCATGGAGGAGCTGAAAAAGAGGGAGACACAGAACTGGAAGCAGGCTCCAGGTTCTGAGCTGATAGCACAAGGTCCAACGAGGGGCTCGAACTCACCAATCGTGACCTGAACCGAAGTCGGCTGCTTGACCAACTTAAGTCACCCAGGCGCCTCTTTAATGTTTTTTTTCTTTTTTGAGACAGAAAGAATGAGTGGGGGAAGGGCAGAGAGAGAGAGATTGAGAGAGAGAGAGAGAGAGAGCGAGAGAGAGAGAGAATCCCAAGCAGGGGAGCCTGGAGCCCAACTCAGGGCTCAATCCCATGAACCATGAGATCATGACCTGAGCCGAAGTCAAGAGTCCAACGCTTAACTGACTGAGCCACCCAGTCACCCCATCATGTTGGTTTCTGACCCACATAACCGATCTTTGTATCTCATTCATTCTAGTATCCTGATTCCAACAACTCTTCAACCGCACCCCACTATGGACATTGATCTTACCACTTTTCCACTGGCTGTCACCTCCTAAGGTCCTCACTCACCTCCTCTCAATTCGAGGATCCATCATTACTATCTCTCCCTTACATACATGCCCCCTTTCCCTCCTTCAATCTCAAACATTTTTCTAGTCCACTAACTCCCGCTCTCCTATATGTCAACTTTCTGCTTTCTTCTCTCTCCCCAAACTAACAATATCTTTCTCTGCTCCTTTCCCCTTTCAGCCGATAACCTGAAGAAATAAGATCAAACAGAAACAAACTTTCCCATACTCCATCTCCAAGTTCTACCACATACAACTCTCTTTATAAACTACCTGCTTTGCTTTTACAATGACCAACCATCCATGTTCCTTTCTATAGGCACATACGCACCAGGGCTCAGCAATCACACCCTCAGGGATTTCACTTCTACAATTATCTCCTCTCTCTCCTGGCATCAATTTCCCCCTGTCTGTTGTAGTATCACCCATATTTTTAAAAAGGAAGTAAGAGAGGGAGGGGGCAAAAGGGAGGGAGAAAAGGAGGGAAGAGGAAAAGGAAGGAAAAGAAACCTCCCTCCATCCCACATTTCTGTCCAGCTACTATCCCGTGTTTCTGCTCTTCACTGTGGCTCATCTCTTTATTATGGCTAAAAGCCGTCCCTAACAACACGCTGTGCTTTCTCTCCTTCCATTCTCTCTTTCCCCCATTCTAATCAGAATTAGATTACTCCGTGAATACTGCTCTTGCCAAGAACACCAATGGCCTTCATGTTGCCAAGTCCGGTAACAACTTCTTGGTCCTACCGCCCTCATGTATCTCTACGTTGAACCTATTTCTTTGCTTGTCTCCTCCTCTGACACAGCTGACACCCTTCTCAATGTCCAGTCTGATTTCACTCCTTCTCCCTCACTTCTACTAATGTAAGTGCCCCAGGAGTCAACTCTTTGAAATCTTTTCTTTAGTGCACATTCATACCCTAAGGAATATTCTACAGGCTGTGGCTTTAAATATCCTCTTTTCTAGAGGGTATTTACAGCTGGACTCTAACCATCTAAATCTAACTGCCTGCTTCACACCCTCACTTCAACACCTAATGAGGATCTCAAATCTAACTTGATTAAAACAACTTTGGATTCCCACAGCCTAACTTTTTCTTTCACATTCTCTATTCATTTGATAAATGAAAACTCTGTTTTTTTTCTGATTGTTCAGAACATAATCCTCACTCATCTTTGACTCTTCTTTTCTGCCATACCCAACATCAAACCCATCATCCAATTCTGTTAGATTTGCCTTTAAAATGAAAAAAAAGTCTTAGATATGACACCAAAAGTAAATAAATTGGACCTTATCTAATTTAAAAAATTTTATGCTTTATGCCAAGAAAATTAAAAGGCAAAACACAGATTGGGAGAAAATATTTGTAAAGCATAAATATGATAAAGGTCTTGTGTCCCAAATATAAGAAGCATTCTTATAACTCAAAGATAGAGAAACAAACAAATCATTTAAAAAGTGAGTAGAATATTGAAATACTTCATCAGAGAAGACATACAAATGGCCAATAAATGCATGAAAATGTGTTCTACATCATTAGTTATTAGGGACATGCAGACTAAAATCACAAGATGTCTACTAGAATGGCTATAATTTTAAAAGGGTGATAAGTTCTGGTGAGTACATGGAAAAACCTGAATCTTCACACATTGTTGAGTGTCAGTATGTAATGATACAGTCACTTTGGAAAATAGTTTTTCACTTTCTTAACATAAGAAATGCTTAATGCTAAGTATAAGCTTACAATAATATCCAGCAACTCCATTGCTAGGTATCTACCCAAAAGAAATGAAAACGTAGGTCCACACAATGACTAGTATTTGAATATTCACACAAGCATTATTCATATTAGCCATTATGTAAGACCATCCAAATATCCATCAGTTGGTGAACAGATAAACAAAATATGGTGTATTCATGCAATGGAATACTATTTAGCAAAAAAAAAAAAATAGACTACTGTTATGTTATAAACCTATATTTTCAAAAAGAGTGAAAAAGTTCTTTCTAAGTGAAAGAACCAAGACTCAAAAAGTTACATGTTGTATGATTCCATTTATATGAAACGTCCAGGAAAGGCAAACCCATAGAAACAGAAAGCATATTAGTAGTTGCCTGGGATCAGACGTGAAAACAGGAGTTATATGTAAATGGGAATGGGAGATCTTCTGGGGCTGATGGAAATGTTCTAAAACTAGATTGGGGTGATGGTTGCATAAATCTATAAATTTTCTAAAAATACTGATTGTACATTTAAAAGGGATAAAATGTATGGTATGTAAATTATACCTCCACAAAATCGTTTAAAAAATAGAAAACAATCTTCCAAATATGACCATTTTTTTTACCACCTCTCCTACCCACCACCTCAGCCACTATCTCTTGTTTAGGTTATTTTAATAATCTAACTGAAAATTTTGCTTCCACCTTGACCCTTTAGAATCTATTTTTCATACAACTGATGGAAGGATCCTTTCAAAATATAGAAAAAATTGTATCATGACTTTGCCCAAAGATTTCTAATGACTCCTCATTCAGCTCAGAATAAAATCCAGAGTTCTGTGGCCAAAAAGGGGCTGCTGCTATGCTCTGTGAGCTACCTGACTCCCCCTCTATTATTATCTGTCCCTCATCAGTCCTGGCCACACAGGTCTTCCTCTGCTCCTCAACATATCAATCCTGCTCCTGCCTCAGGGTCTTTGCTTTAACTCCTCCCCTTGCCTGGAATATTCTTCATTGAGATACGTTCACAGCCATTCTCATTTCATTCAGGTCTCCCCAATATTATCGAAGAAGACATTCCTGACCACGCCCTACTTACAGAACGCCACGCCTCACTCCCCTCCTCCCAGATGATCTCTATCCTTTTACACTGGTTTCATTTTCTTTATAGTACTCATCACTTCCTGACACATTTTGATTGGCGAGTGTGTCTGTGTATCTGTGTGTGTCTGTGTGTGTGTAGTTCCCCCACCACCCTGCCTAAAAGGCAATTCCATGAAGACAGGGATCTTGTCTCTCGTTAATTTTGTTTATCACTTTATTTCATTTGATTCCCACAATTATCATGTGAGATAGTTCATCTTATTTATAGGAGAAGACAATGAAACTCTGAGAGGTGTAGCAGTTTATTAAGTCACACGGCCAGTGATTATTCAACCTGGAATTGGAGAGCAGGGCTGTCTGACTCCCATTCCATGGAGTCATCATCACTACATCAAGACAGACTCCCAAGAAAAGCAGTTAAAGCAGATCCCATGAACAAAGCTTTATTTATTCTGTTCCTCTTAAATCAGAGTTAATGGTCTTAATGATTTTCAATTCTCTGAATCTGTGTGCATCAGCAAGATCTATAAAATAAAAGAAATGAAGCTGTGCTTTTTTGGCTTTTTCACATTTGCTCCAGCCTGTTAAGAAGTTAACCTTCTTATCCTAAAAGTTGAAATAAACACATTCCAGAAAAATTAGAAATTGGAAGCACTTACACAAATCCAATCTAACATCAAGATTAGAAGGGTAGGAATATGTAAGATAGATGACACCAATTCATCACAGTTACTTTCTCCCTCCCGAGTATAATATATTACACATCTTCATAGCAATCCATGTGATTTATTAGTGTAACCAGAGGATAGCTATACCTTTTTAAATTGTTTTTTTGCTCCAAAGTTGTACACACAAAATGTAATCAAGGAAAGAATAAAATACTTATTTATGTCTAAGCTCATCTCAGTATTAAAGAGGCTCTGTTTCTGCAGTTTTCTTCCTTCTATCTCTTCCTTTATATATTAGAAATATTCCAAATATACACATGCACTTATGGACATGGTGATGAAACCAGAATGCTCTAAGCATATTAACTAGTGCCAAGGAGAAAAGAAAGAGCAGAAAGTAAATATGGCACCGTGAGTAATGGGAACATGATCCACCTCTCCTCCCAAAACACAGGAAGCTATTACCAAGCCCCCATGTCCACCCCTTTGTAAGTTGTGAACATAGAGGTGGTGCTATATAGAAGATGGTGCTCCCTCCAAAGACCACACCCATTGGTCAGAAAGAAAGGCAAGGATATCCTCCCTAGTCCTCTCCTTCCAGAAGGTGAAGTAGAGGACTTAATCATGTAGCTGAGGTGAGCGTCATCACCATGGTTACCACTGGAGGTAAAAGTAAGTGTCCTGAAGCCAACCAATCCCAACTCCAGTTTTGGACTCGACACAAACTTAATATGATGCTTGAAAAAACAAATGCGTCTTAACACCATCATGGTCCAAGAGGAAAAAAGCTGACTAGTATTCCCAGCTTGCTGTTGTACACCAACACAAGATAGTAGCAGAAAGATAAGCTTTTCCATCTAAAATCTGCAGCTATCTTTACAAAATAGTTTTTAAGTTCCTTGCCTTAAATTCCTATGCAATCTATAAGGTTCCTCCCCCAATATCTTTTGTGAGAACAGAACCAAACCCTGAAATCACTCATGCATCCATTTTCAACATAGAATAATAAAATACTATATATCTGTGCAGGAAGCAATACATCATGTTTAGTTGGTAGTAGCTGAAGTTAGAAATCATTGCACCTTCACATGATCCTTACAGATTGCCCCTGTCTATTCATAGACCCTTGGTTTAGCTATGCTAATTAAGGATGACTTGGCTCCCATCCTTATTGTTGAACGTCTGTGCCACATTCAGGTCCTCAGAGCTTCAAACACAGAGTGTTTGCCAGGATCTTAAGAGACGGCAGTAATGCAAGAGTTACTGCAGTTTTGCTCATAATTATTAAAATACACCCCATTCAACTTGAGAAAGCAAAGGACCTGGCTGGAGGGAGATATGCAATTAATTAGAAAGGATTTATGGATTCTCTCCACTGCCCAATGCACTCTGCTTTATAGGGGATGGACAAAGATAAAGAGTTATGGGTGTTTTTTGTTAAACAATCCTTATTTACATCTATGCTAATTATAAAAATAATAAATATTCAGTGCAGAATACTCAAAGGACATAGAAAATAGGACTGGACCAGAGTCAGTGCTATGTCTGAGTTCTTACCTTGGCTGTGCAGCCTGGGGTAAGCTCTTATCTCTCTTCATTCTCATTTGTAAACTTTACAGTTTACATCTTCCTACCTGATTTCACCTGTAATTAGCTCTGAAGCTTCAGTGAATTAACACAAGTAAAAATGTTCTAAAAAAGGGACACTTGCAAACAGAAGCATTTGGCATTGTTTCTTACTTTCAAGGCATCAAGATAATATGCCAGGGGTATACATCAAGGGCATCCTGGAATCTTTTTATTTTTTGCAGTTTTCCTCTGCTTGTTGATCTTGCTTTTGACAAGATAAATGGGGAAACACTTCATTGGTTAAGGAGAAAAGGATTTCCAAACCCTTAATCTTTCATCTTTAGCTATGATACTCTTCATTACTAGAATCACACTGGTGATTATGATTAACACTATATCAACTCCATGAAATTAATTATTCAAGGTGAATGTGATGAGAAATAGTTTCTAATGACCTTAAAACATTCACTTTTAAAACAATCTGCTCCTGGGGGCACCTGGCTGGCTCAGTTGGAGGACTGAGTCAACAACTCTTGACCATGGCATTGTGAGTTCAAACCCCGCACTGGGTGTAGAGGTTACTTAAAAATAAAATTTTTAAGGGGTGCCTGGGTGGCTCAGTCAAACATCTGACTCTTGGTTTCAGCTCAGATCATGATCTCACAGTTCATGAGTTTGAACCCTGCATTGAGCCTTGCATCAGGCTCCACACTGAGAGCATGAAATTCTCTCTGTCTCTCTGTCTCTCTCTCTCTCTCCCTCCACACACACACACACACACACACACAAACTTAAAAAATAAAATCCTTAAAATACATAAATAAAAACAATCTGTTACCTCTACATTTTGTCAAGTTTAACTCTTGTGGATTCTTAAGGAATTCCACTCTTAAATATGATGAAAACAAGTGAACTTCTTTCAATTTTTATTGAGTAATAACACATATATTAAAAAATACACATAAGTTAACAACTAAGAGAATTTTCATGAACTGAATAACCCAGTACAATCACTATGCAGATCAAGAAACAACCCCAACTACATTAAGCAACTCACTTTAGAATCTAATGTTCATTCTCAGTGTATTTTTTACTAAATATTACAAGTCTATTATATGGAATGTAAAATTTTAGTGTATTCACATCAATCACACAAAAGTAAGTTTTAACCCAAACATACACAGAGCAGTTTCTTTGACAAACGCGAAAGGGCTGTTAGCGGCAATGAGGTAGAGTGACCTCTCATCCAATCTAACCATTAGACTCCCCTGCTGTTGTTGATCAAAATATTTGAGTAATTTGGATTCCTTGACACCCAAGACAACTTCTCCCAAGCACAAAATTTCAATACTGTGATGAGGTAGTAGGTTAGAGAATTTCAACCAAGGTAGAGAAATAAACACCAGAGTGATTAAAACAGTCATGACACTACACTAGTAACTCATTTGCTTTTTCTGTTTACCATGAAAACTAAACATGAAGCCCTATATTTTGTCCAGGTGGAAAGTTAATGGCTTGGATGTGTAAATATCCACTTTTTCTCTCAACCCGTTTTGATGGGGATATGCATGGAGGCCTAATAGGACAGCTCTTTCATGGAATTGTCCTGAGGAATGAGATGACTCTTCCTCCCAAACTGAGCTGCTGCTTATGGAGCCATGAGGACAGTGGAGAGGATTCAGGCTGCAGGCGTCTCTGCTCGTGACTGTGTGTCCTGGCTCTGAAGCCCACTCACAAATGGCCTGCTCTTCTGTGACAGGACAGAGTGCTCTCTCCCTGGGAACTTGAAGCTCCCAGGATGCTCCACCTCAGCTGAACAGCCCCAGAAATGTGTCTAGACATCCACGCTTTATTGGGACTTACATTTCCTACTGATGTGGGTACAGGTGCCTAAGGCTGTGATGAGGCCAATCATGGGAAATGGATCTAAATGAATTACCTTAATGCAGCTGTGAGATATAGTACTCGAATACCACTGATGTCTCAGTGGAACTCAAGTTGTCCCCTAAATAATTTCAACTCTTCAAAGTGACTGAAAAATAAAGTTAATTCTTCAGTCTCAAGAACCCTTCCTAAGCCACATTTGCATTTAACTTACTTGCCATCTTAACTCTCCTGGCCATGGTCCTGGCTCATTCGCACGGAGTGTTTGTACTGTTCTGGGCACATTGCCAGCCATTGGGATACAGTCATGAGGAGAGCAAAAATGAGATTTGACTTCACAGCATTTATAGTTTAATAGGAGAGGAAAGTTAATTAAATAATCCACAAAACTACCTTGGTCTTTTATCCCACCACACCTTCTCTCTTACACGACCTCTCCCCATTAGTTTTCAATTCCTACTCCTTCTCCATGGTCCAGTAGAAATATCTTTATCCACAGCACACATTCTCTGTGACCAATCCTAATCAGCCCTGAATAGCCTGCTCCTTCTCAGCCCCATGCATTGTTGACCATGAGCATCACCAAGTAATCTAAATTCATGCCACCAGTGAGCTCATAACACAAGGAAGACATCAATAACTGACCACATCCCTCTTTCTACTGAGCCAAGAAGTAGCCTCAAGATCTCATCAAATACAGAATATCAGGCAGCCACCACCAATCAACTGGAGTGATTCTTTGAAAGAAACACATCATCCTCTGTCCATTCCATTACCTAGGCAACTACCTTCTGTAGTCTTTATATCCTCCTGTGTGCAGATTGTCTCCATAACTACACCATAAATAACTTAACTGACAGGAATCATACTTTATGTTATTTTTAACAACTCTAATTCAGCAAGTGTTTGTTGAACATGGACTATGGGGATGCCCTGTTGTTGCTACTACAGGAAATACAGAGACGAATGAGACACAGTCCCTCCTGCCAACAACCTCCAATTTTTTTAAGGGATAAAAAGTTCACAAATATCTACAATTTGAGGCAGAGTAAAATGAATGGCCTAAGGAAAGGCCAGAAGTTTAGAGAAGCCACAGATGAGATCCAGCTGGAAGCACAGGAGAGGTTTCTTAGAGAAAGTGGCATCTGAGATGGACACCAATGATTGGAGAAGAAGGAAAGAGGAAGCAGAGTGTCATTCTCTGGACATAAAGAAAGGCATATGCAAAGCCAAGGAGAGAAGAAAGTTTAGAGTTCTCTTTTAGCCCCAAAGTAGTTAGCATGACATCTCATTCACAGAAAGTATTCAACAAGGGCTGGTAAGTAGATACTTTAGGCAGTACCTGGTCAATTACAATATTAAGGAACCAAAGAGTCTATGAGCACCTCACATGCACACGCACCCACACACATGCTACAGGGTAACAGACATTTCCAAAGTGGGACTCTAGGCTCCACCAGGTTACAGAGATAAGAAGTGAGCAGACCTGGAGTAGATTCTGCTTTCTGGTTGTGTTGGTGCAATGTTAATGGATTGTAGCTTTGTTCTTTCAAGATTGTGGATCTGAGTAGATTTTTGGTCTCCGGGGTTTTGAAAATTTTATGTGTTCCTTGGATATTAATAAATGGTATATGAAAAGGAGTTTTGTACTCAGGTTAACTTGAGGACACAGTGAGATAAGTGAGGTTTAACATTGTCTTTTTCACAGTACTTCTCCGAGATTTGGATGAGCTATGTCACCATGATTATCCAAGAGGAAAGGGGATAATATGATCATTTCCTAAATGCATATGGCCATAGTATCTTTTATTAAAATATAGAGACTCTCACGGTACAAGTATTCTATAGAATACTCTAGGATTTGGTAGGTTAGGTGCAATTATAAAGAAAACATAGAAAATTAAATCCAGTTTTGCATAAATAATGGAGACCGAGGCCTGAGCCAGTAAATGTCAGCTTCCAGGAAATTTTGTAGATGTTCCATGCATCTATTCCTTTTTCTACCCACCCTCCATCTCACCACATCTTTTCCTACCCTACCCACCAGGGATAACAAAAGCTAATATTTATTGAGCCTTCACTTTGTGCCAGGCCCTGTTTTAACTGCTTTAACCCTCACAATGATCTTTAGCACTATTATTTTATATGTTATAAATGAGGTGACCTAAGGCACAGAGAAATTGAGGAATTTTCCCGTAGTCACTTGCATAGTAAGTGGTAAACCAGTATACAAGTCAGGGTGGAGCTAAGGCTCCTAACCACCACACCAGTATCTACCCCAGGGGGTGAGAAAGGGGGAAGGAGATCCAGCTATCTCAGGAGGTGAGAAAGGGGGAGGGGGGTCACATGATGACCGCTGGTTCTCTCTTTCCCCCACTGTTATGATGGGTTAATCTGCCAATGCTCCCCTCCCCCATCTACCCCTTCCCCCCCATCCCCCATCCAGTCTTCAGAGAAATGGAATCCAATCATCCTTCAGGCAACATCTGCTGGTTCTGATTCAGACATCTCAGTCTGGCCACGTGTCCTCTGTGTCCTTACTCTAGAATGTACTCCTTCCCAAACATCTCGGCCAGCACTCCACCTTGATGAGCGAAATCACAAGTTTCGGGAGGAAGCAGATCAGACAGCCCTAGCAATTACTCTAGGCCGAGGTGTGACAGAAATCAGTAGGCATCACTCGGATTTCACTGAAATCTCCTTTGGAAGAATGGGAGAGGGCCACTATTTCTCAGCTGAGATTCCTTTAAATTTCCTTCCCAGTCTCTAAACTGAACACTCCAGCTCACTCCTGTGCCCTTCCGCCCTCAGCAGTCTGTCCCATTGTTACTAGTTCCTCCCAAAGAAAGAAAAACGACAAGTCCCTTTGGCCTCTGTCCTCACCCTCTGTCCTCAAACACCGCCTCACAGTCTCCCCCGATTCCCACTCACAACTGTTTCTTGCATCTTCTTTCTCTCTTCTCTCATTACGGATTCATCTCTCCGCTCCTCTTTGCCTCCCACTGCCGAGTGACAAATCCCTCTTAAAATAACACTGGTGACTCACCCAGCGGATACTGTATTCCATTTATGGATACCTTTGTTTCTCCAAGGGGCACAGAGAATCTCACAGATACTCAGTCTTATTTTTACCTCGTCCTTGTCAAAAGATGATCTGTCAAAAGGGAATAGAAATCTAGTTCAAGCTTTCGTCTGAATGACTTGAGCACTGAGGCTGATATAGACTTTTTAATCTCCCAGACCTCCTGCTTCTCATTTCCTTCTCCTTGGTGCTGTTTTCCTTTAGGATCGATTGATAACCTCATCAGAAATTAGACTAAAATCATACTAATCACTTGTGCTCTTTCTAACCAGTCATCCAGGTTGAAAGCCTCAGAGCAGCCTTACCCCTCTGACGGGTTCGGCCCACACATCCAGTTGACAACCAAGCCCTGCCAGTACCACCTTGGGGCTCCGGCTCCTATTCCCACCGCCACGACCTCATTTGGGTCACCACCTCCTCCTGCCTGGCCTTATGCAGTGGTCACCTCGCTATTCCCTGCCACCCCCAACCATTTTCAAACTCCGCCAGGTTAGTAATCCCAACCTCAGTCTGATCACACTGCCCCCACCGCAGGTGCTCCATTTAAACCCCTCCCCTTTCCCAGGGCACTCCTGCTTTCTCACTCAAGCCTCAGCTACCTTGCCTTTATGACCCCTGCGTCCCCACCCCAGCAGCCCCAGAAAGGAGCGGAGTCCCTTGACATTCCTGGATTCTCCTGCCTACAGGCTTTCCTACATGGGGACCCTGGGGAAGGAGCACCTGCCTGTAGCTTTTCTTCCCAGAAAGCTCCTTCTCAGGTGTAAAGATGCAATTTTTATATTACTTCTGCTGCGCTTTTCCCAACATTCCTGGGGCACTTTGAACTCTTCTCTCTTCTGCATGCGTATTGCTTTTTAAAAAACTGGAGTAGACATACATAATATGTAGTATATATTCCACTGACTGGAAACCTGTGGTGTCCCAGGCAACTTGCCAGGCACTAGATACAGAGAAATCAAATTCACAATCCCTACCTCTACTACGAAGACAGGAAATAAGCAAAAGTAATTGGTATTTCAGAGAGATATGAGCAATAATAGAGCTAAAACCAGCGGCCGGTTTGGCACGTGAGAGGCGGTCACCTAGGGTGGGGACATCACAGAGCTCTGAGAAGACAAGAGTCCTGAGCTGAGCTGCAGGGAATATCCAAGTGGGAATGGCTTTGGGGACTGCACTTTCTCCCCACGAGATGGTGGGCTCTGTAACGGCGACTAGATCCTGTGCCCCTGGTACTTTGCAAGTGCTCAACAAATTCGCAGGAAACTGAAAAATCAGAAAAGGTTTTGGCCACAGACCTCTCAAACCCCCAGCAATGTCAGGTTGATTGCTTCTCAATGCAGCCTCCTCCTTCCTCTTGGTGGTTGACTAATTTTGCTCCCATAAATCCAATCTTAGCCGATTGATAATGCAAACAATATAAAGGTTTTCCCCATCCTGGCCCTGGCTCACCACAGCCCAGGATCAGGGAACCAACTGCCTGGCCCGAGGCATTTGGCATGACAGCTGAGCCACCCTGTCAGAGTCAGAAGGTCACACATCACTGATGTGCACCCTGGCTACGCAGAAAAGGCCCAAGAGAAAAAAGGGAAAATGTGCCACATCAGGCCAGGCTAAGTTCATAAGGTCACCAGGTCCAGAACCATCTCCCAAATTGGCTTCTCATTTTCTGCACTTCAGTTTCTACCTTGAAACCAGTCGCCATCTCATTTTCTGCACTTCAGTTTCTACCTTGAAACCAGGGTCATTTCCCTCAGCCTATCAAACATTGTACACACTCCATGTTCTGGCTGACAAAGCCCCGGTGACATCTCTCTGTCTCTACCTCACTTTTGCCCCCACCCAGATTATTCTCTAACCTTCTCTTTGTCCCTCAGTCCTATGAAACCACGTGCATTTCCTTAACCCATCTCTCTCGCCTGCAGGCATTTGGACAGGCTGCTCTTTCCTTTTGCCTGGAACTCTCTGAAACTCTCTGAGTAGCTGGCTCATCCTTCCGTCTCAGGTTAAAGGCTATTTTCCAGAAGCTCATCCTGCCCCCATCCACATGCTGAAGCCTGGGCAGCTATGCACCTGCGTGTCACTGCCCCCACCCTCTGCTCTCACTCTCATCACCCATGTGGTGCTCTGGTGAACGTGTCCCTTGAGATGGGTAAGCTCCCCACAGGTAAGGACTGTGTCCGGTTTCCCATCTGCACCCCAGAACGCTGAAAGGTATCCAGACTGCGTGAACCAGGCACACGTAAGCCTCTGCTAGATGAGTAGCTGAAAGAATCCTGGGGAAGGAGGAAGAGGGCACATTTTACCACAACACCAGCTCTGGGAGAGCAGGGACTCTGCTCTGCTCACTGCTGTACATCAGTGTCTGGCACAGAGTGGATCCTCAGTAAGTTTTTTCTGAATAAATGAACTAATTAATTAGTTGGTTCGATGGAGATATTATGTAGGCCTGCTAGTCTCTTCGTGGGTTCTGTATCTGTGGTTTGGTCTTAAGGCGTTTGGCTTCTGGGGAGAGGAAGGTAGCATGACCTAGTGGTCACCAGCTTGAACTTGGTGCACACCTCCAGGGGCTCAGATCTAAACCTTATCCCTCACAATTGTCATGTGCTAGTTGTTTTGTCATTCATCGAGGTTGGTTTGACATTAACTGTCTTAACAGTTGTAAAACAATAAACCAGTGCTAGTGACATAGTAAAAGCTATTTAAGTATTTGCTATAGAAAACAGAAAACTATTAACACATGCAAAGTCGGGAAGTACTGCCCATAGAAGACAGGAAAAGAAATAAAAGATGGGTATATTACTTAAAGCTATAAACATAACTAACTGAGAATATCAACTTGTTCACACAGTGACAATGGCAGAGACTTGGGGCTAAGTGAGCTAAGTTCTCATGGTTCATAGAGGCAGCCACAACCCAGGAAATAGTGGTGCGCAGGTCTTGGTGATTTAAAGGTGACTATCAGAAGGACCCTCTGCTGAAAGAGTGAAAAGCTGTTGTTCGTGAAGAGGAAGATTAGAAACGAGAAAGAATAGGGCAGGAGATTGTGGGTTTCCTTGGGAGCACTTTTGTACTATAAAATTTGTACTATTTGTATACGTATAGTACAAAATGAATATATATATAGTACAAAAATTAAGTATATAAATATATATATACATATATATATACATATATATATATATATATATGGAGAGAGAGAGAGAAAGAAGGAGGGAGAGACAGAAAACTTCTCCTTAAACTATATATTCAGATTGAATTAAAATCCAGTTAACCATTAGAGTACAGTTAGCAGTCTCAGTCCTACACAAATGAATTCAAAACATGTAGTCAGTTAGTTAGAAGTGCTGTACATGGGGGCGCCTGGGTGGCTGAGTCATTTGAGCGTCCGGCTTCTGCTCAGGTCATGATCTCGTGGTTCATGAGTTTAAGCCCCGCATCAGTCTCTGTGCTGACAGCTAGTTCAGAGCCTGGAGCCTGCTTCAGATTCTGTGTCTCCCTCTCTCTCTGAAGCTCCCCTGCTCTCACTGTCTCTCTCTAGCTCTCAAAAATACATACAAAGCATAAAAAACAGGGCTGTACACGGCTTGACTGAAGCCCTTTGGCATCACACAGCACCACTTTAGATAGTGTGACAAGTCAACAAGATGCACACGCCTACATTCTTCCACATATCATATTATCTCATGAAAACCTGTAGGATCTGGGAAACACTGGGGAAATGCACATACACAGCTCATTCAAGTATCTCTTTCTTCCCTCTTCTCTGACCTTGCCATGTGTCACCCCTCAAAAAGCAAGTATTTTATCCTTAGCATTTTTTCTTCAAGACCAACTTTCAAAGTTATCCTGTGTCAATAGAAGCAGGAAAGGATACATGGGTCCACCTTTTGCTGGGAAGCAGCGTTCTGGTGGATTCCACTCGGGCTCCCTAGCTGGATGACTAGAAGTGAGCTGATTCCAACCAGCTGCCCTTGGTTACTCTCTGAAAGCAGTTGATACCGTTGAGTGTCCCCTGAGGACTAGACAGTAGTAAGCACTCTCTCTTCCCTTCAGACAATCAAGGCACAGTAAGTTCTTACTCTTTAGAGTCAGAACTAGAGATCTGCATCATCAGCCATTGGGATAGTATAGTCATAAACATGAATGAAATTGGTAATTTAATGAAAACATAAGAGAGCATGAGTCTGGGATATTGAGTGACTAGATGAACATGTAATTAAAGCTTTACTACAAGTTGGGTTCACATTCAAGAAATGTTCCAGGTTGACAGTGTTTGAGGTGTTTGAAAGCTTACTGCGGACATGCATGCCTAAAACGATACCTGAAGTAGTGACAGATGTCACAGAGAGGCATCACTGCCATTTCAAAGAGTATGGACTGTTATTTGAATAAAGTAGCTTTTCACAAATGTCTAACTGTTGATACCTTGACAAAGAACCGACAAGTCCAGTGCCTGTGTTTCTTCATGGGAGACCAAAAGAAACACAGAGAGATAAGAAAATTTGCTAGAGATAAACATGAGTGAAGCCACTTTTTAAGTAGTGGACACTCGGGATGGAAATGCAATGGCAGTGGGCTTCTTTTCTCTCTCATTCCATAAATAGAATTCAATTAGGAAAGCAGGTTGAGGTAGATCTTAAATTGTTTCCATTGTCACCGTTGTCACTTGTGACTCGTGTGGAGAACCACTGCAAGCTGGAACCTAATAACGATGAATATAACTTTCATCTCTGATAACACTGGCCAAAATCTCTCCCATCAAGAATACCATCAAAGGGAGGTACAGTTAAGACAGAGATAAAACATACGTGACATGTTACCTTCCCCAACATGTAATGAATAGGCTTTGAGACTCTCAGAATAAAAATATTTATTTAAAGCATCTAAATAAATATGAAAGACATGAAAAATAAAATTAAAAAAATATTTTGGCTCTTGTGGACCTTTATAAAAAGTGAAATAATCCAATTAGTCCATGAGTTTATAAAGGGACATGAGCTGGCTGGTTAGTGAGGCAAGTGCCAGAAGGCCACTATGTGGTCAGGGTCTCAGCTGAATTGGTGAAATGTTGAGCTCCTGTTGGCGTGGTCTGTTTCATGTTTCTTCTGGTGGACCTGTCCACGCTTTCTACTGCTTTTTTTACCCACTCGGCTCGTGGATCTGCACAGACTTTTCGGCCAAGTCTGGTAATAAATCTGTAATACAAGGAAAATTGTCATTCAAATCCTAACAGCCTTGGGACCAGGGCTAAGATCAGACCAGATTTGAGAGATTTTGTGTGGAAATTATTCTCAAATCTGTGAGACCATAGATGAAAATCTTTATTCTGTAATCTGTGTTAACACAAAAGAGACATACATGTTCATCCTAATTCTCAGACTTCTATTTTTATAGAAGCTACCAAATGTTGCAACTAAACTGGACATTTAAGGTCATCTTGTTCAATAATTACCTCTATCTTCGTATTCAAAGCAAACACACCCATCTTGTTTTGGGGACAAAGGTGATTTCTTTGTTTAATTTCTTTGGGGAAAATTGCAATTATGTATTGGGAGAAGCTGCTATTCTGAAAATGAGAACCTGGGTAGAGAATGGTACTCGGTAGGCTAATATTTAACACCTTTTCTGAAGATACAGCAACTGCTAAAACACGGCGCTCTACTTTAGCACACCGTAAGGAAAGGGAAGAGAGGAGAAGGGAAGGGAAGGAAAGGGAGGGGTGGGGGAATTGAGGGGAAGGGAAGCATCTGACACCAGTGTGGCCATATGGTCAAATCTTGACCCAAACCAGCCATTTCTAAACCTAACCCTCGGAACTAAGCACAATATTCATCCAATTCCCGGTCAGGTTCTTCTGATAAGCTAAATCAAATAGGGGGATGATATTCTTTACTTGATTGCCAGACTTTTTGTCAATAATTGTTATTTGGTCCTCCATAAAGACATGGTTAATATTTTAATTGTCAACTTTTTCGAATAGTTGTTATTTGGTGCTCCATAGAGACATGGCTAATATGGAAAAACAAAGGGGCTGTTTGTTCAGGTGCAGTCTTCCTCTGTGCCAACTTCCTAAGAAGGGCAGCATTTCTATATACTGTGTCCCATCAAGCCCAGAGTTGGGGGAAACAAACTCACATCACTGCTTTCATGAAGCCCTCCTTGATGGTGTAGGTCTTGATGTATTTAATCGGCAGTTCCTTGGTCGTTGGACGCATACATTTGCTCTTGTCCAGAACTTCACTCCCCACACCTGGTGAAGAACCAAGCAGACAAACAAAAATAAAATATCATTTCAAACTGCATGAATGTTACAGTGCTATAAATAAACTAACAAGGAGTGATGTGATAAAAAGTAATTTGGGAAAGGCAACATCAAATGTAAGGGAGGCACATGTGTTATTCTAAATGTTAAAGTGTGAGATATATAAAGGATGTATTTCCTAAACTGTTCATCCTCAATAGAAATCCCCCTAAGGGGGTTTACACTTCAGCTTAGAGAGTATTCTCAATTGAAGAAGGTAAAGTAACAGGGGAGAGGCAATAACATTAAGAGTTTGGTAGAATCTTTTTTTTAAGTGTATTTATTTTTGGGAGATGGAGAGAGACAGAGCATGAGCAGCAGAGGGCCAGAGAGAGAGGGAGACACAGAATCTAAAGCAGGTTCCAGCTCTGAGTTATCGGCACAGAACCCAACATGGGGCTTGAACTCTCAAACAATGAGATCATTACCTGAGTCTAAGTTGAATACTTAGCAGACTGAGCCACCCAGGTACTCCAGGGGTTGGGTAGAATCAAACCAGGTAGTGGGTAGAATTGAATCAAGGTTCCTAAATTCTGATTTTCCCATAAGCCAAAGAAACTGGTATTTGCTTCCCAGGGAAATAGTCAACTGAAAGGCATCTAAAGAAACAGCTGATGATGATCAAGTTTGATCTATGGTGTTTCTGATATCAGAAGGCTTTTTGTAAACGTGAAACTAAATACAAGCTGTATGTCCCCAGGACCCCTCTTCATCACTCCTTTCTTCCACCACTTTCAATATCCAGTCTGCGCATTGTTGACCCTCCATCTTCGCCAACTGATGTTTAATGCTGAGCTGTCTGTCAGCCCAGTGAAAGACAGAGATCTTTCCTTCTATTCCTCTCACTACTTAGGAAACAGCATCTTTTTTTCTCTAAGAGGCACCTAACATGGATTCCCAAGACCCAAAGAATTCTTCTAGACTATAAACCCCCAAGCCTTGTTATTCTCAGCAGTGTCTGTGTCTGTGTGTAGTGGGGGAAGACATCGCCCTCGCTCACATTGCTGAGCTGAGTCAGAGCACAGATTGCTTTGCCCATGGGTGTACACAGAGGCTAAGCCCCAGGGGGACTCGTTCAAGGAGTCGTTCAAGGAGAAAACTTGAGAAGTGACCCAAATGCCTGCAGCCCTGCTTTGTCTCTAACAGAGCATCACTGTCCCCGATGCCTGGGTTTCTGCCAAACAGCAAGCCTATCACCTCAGAAAATGCCAGCCACATTACAACAGTCGGCCTGATTGACTAGACTTACTGTTGTTGGTTTCATCAATATTTCTTCTGCCCACAATTTCAGGGAATTCCGATTTTGCCATCTCTATTCATAGACACCCTTAGGGATCCATGAACGAGTTCAGATATTCTATTCTAAGTAGTTAGTCTACAAATTGAGAGACTGAAGAGAGAGTTAACTGAAACATTAATTATACTCGAAGGATATTCTCTTACTGTCAGAGCCACAAGAAGTAACCTCCAATCAGTTGTGGAGGGAAATTATCCTTTAAGAAATAAAGATGTGTAAGGATGCTTGGCTGGCTCAATTGGATAAGCACCCACCTCTTGATTTCAGCTCAGGTCATGGTCTCAGAGGTCATAAGTTTGAGCCCCACGTCAGGCTTCATGCTGACTGTGCGGAGCCAGCTGGGATTCTCTCTTTCCCTCCCTCTCTGCTTCTCCCCTCCTCGCTCTCTGTCTCTGTCTCTCTGTCTCTGTCTCTCTCTCTCTCGCTCTTTCTTTCAAAAAAATCAATACACTTTAAGAAAAGAAACATGTATAACATCCAGGTGAGGCTTTGTATAGCTAAGTCCCATCTTGGTATATCTTACAGGATTATCTAAATGTGTATAAGGCACTGATCTGATAGCATTTTCGTATGGTCTCTTATAAACTAAAGAAGTTTACATTAACGGGAACAACATTTATAGCAGTAATAATAGACTCTCCCTCATACTTGAAGGTAATATTGATTTCCTGGGTATGAAGGCATGAGCTCCCAGTCATTTTTTCAAATAGAAATTATTGATTGCTTCAAAATATATACCTTCAACTCATCCAGACATTGTGTCTAAAATTTCCAAAATTTTGAGAATTCCTCATGATGGCTATTAAATAGGCAAAAGCTACAAAGGCATATATAATCGTCACCACCATGCCACGGCTAACATTAATCAAGAAATTAATACTTGTGAGGAAATCTGAAAAATCATCCTATTTTTTTTACATTTTAATCCCAGTGAGAGTATCTGTCATTATATTCAACTTATAAGTAAGTGTAGGTTCAGAGAGACTAAGAAATGCACCCCAAATCACCCAATTATGAAAACCTGGAGCCCAGATTCTAAGCAAGTTCTGTCTGTCTTCAGAATCTACCAAGTCCCCTCAAATCAAAATTGTCATTCCCATTTTACACAGGGGAAGTCTGAGGCTTACCCTGGGGAAAGCGGTTCTCTCAAGTCCAAACCTGACCCAGACCCCAGATGTGGGCCCACCTGCACATCCATTCTCCGTCTCACGCAGAACCTTTGGGCTTACCTTCCACCATGAATTCAGCGAGAACGCAGATGCCAAGCAGGGCCAGGAAGAGAGGTCTCATGGCTGAGTCCTGGTGAGCTGTGCAGGCGAGTGAAGATCGGCCGCTCTTAAGACCTCTTGATTCCTCCAGTGGTCAGCGCACTTCCTGG